>JAENRP010000146.1:0-104606 GCA_024741835.1 Diplocarpon mali | reverse complement strand
CCCCCCTTCCCCCCCAACCCCAGCCTCTCCAGCGCGTGATCGCCATCCCGACATCCAGCCCGCCGCCGGATCCTCCGCGTGATATGTGTAGGCCGTCACCGCTGGGCCGACAGGCGTCCCAGACCAGGTGACCTGCTCTCGCGGCCGGACCCGGACGTCTCGGGGGAGAGGGGCGCGGAGCGGGTGCGTGCCGACGAAGGGGGACTCGTCGGCGTCGTGGGAGATCGTGTTGGCGGCCGAGTCGGTTGCTGCTTGCGGGTGCACAGGAAGGCGAAAAGGGAGGGGAGAAGGCGGCTGAGACCCGACTGGCACGCCAGACAGACTCGAGCCAGGCGACGCCATGGAAATGGATCGCGGGGGAGCCGGCAGGTACGTATCTTGGGGAGATGGGCGGCATCAGTACCGTGGAGAGCGCACCTTTCTCCACAGAGAGGAATCCCAAGCCAGCCGGCAATGGCATGGCCAGAGCGAGCAGATCAATCATTTCAGAAACAGCAGATCACACGTCCCCATCTCCTCTTCCTACAACGACCTCGGAGGAACCAACGAGGCATATTCGACACCTCGTCTAATGTCATTTTGTACATAGGTATCCACAGTAGTGTGTCATGCCCAGCCCGTCCGCGCAGAGAGTCACTATAGTACAGGTGCGCTTGCGTTCCCATCCGCCGGCATAACATCCCACCCATGCTCCAGGACCAGGACGCTCAGCATTGCTACCCAGAGATGCACGCCAGCGAGGACACGCAGAGAAGGAAATAAGTGTATAATCTTCACATCTTTCGGCCCGCAGCAGCCTTGTACAGGGCCCCTCCGAGGGAGATGGCAGTCGACAAATCGCAGCACATGACACCGGAGAAGACCGCTATATGCTGCACCAGAGTATGTGGATGGTAGTAAGACAGGGTGATGGAAGAAGGGGTGGTTTTTGGTTAGGGACATCCGACATGTCCAACGTGTCCGGGACAAAAGCGCTTCGTGGGAGGCATTATACTTCGATTATTTAGGAGCGGAGGGGTGGGTATTTTCAGCTTCCCAGTCCTTTAAAACGGAATTTGAGCAGGGGGCGCAGCGCCTCCAGACAGCTCCTGTTGCTCTTGGAATTCTTCGTTGGCGGCTTCGATCGAGATAGCGAGCCCGATCTTTGCAGATTGCTATCAAATATTAGGTTCCTTCCAAGTCCAAGTATCGGGGACGGGGTGACTTACCTTGAAATGGTCCATCTCAGCCGCAACGGTCAGATTAACTGGAAGGACAACTCTCTTCTCCAGCAGGCAGCTGAGCTTCCCAGTTGAATCAACCTGAGCTCGGAAAGTTGACCTTCGAAAGTCATACTTGGCACCAACAGTAGTGGTACCCTCCTTTCGCATAGGCCCTCCCATCATCCCGGCGCCTGAAAGCCCAGCGAATTGCAGGTTCAGATCAACTCCAGCCTCCACCTTATCCGTCAGTTTTCGCCAGTATGATGTGCTGATTGCGCCTCCTGCAGCCAACTGAGCACTGGCGATCCAGTCGCTTCCCTTGTACTTGGCACAATATGACATAGCGGTCTCAGGACCTTGGTTGAGAGCTGCACGTTGCCAGATGGCCTCCAAACCAAGAGCAAGATTGGGAGTTACTGATTGCAGATAGCTGCCGATGAAAATGCCCGTAAGGCCACCATCGATGAAAGATGGGTTGAGAGTCTTCAGCGACGCAGTGAAATCAGCACCTGTGTATTCATTGTCAAATTGTGCCATTGCTTGGTTTGGGCCCGGGGCAATTTGGATAGAGGTCTTGGTCACCAAGGAGGATGACCAGCGGTAGTTGAATCTGGTGGAGAGTTGTCCCTCATTGTCAACGTTTCCCTGCATGAAGATCTAATGGTAGGCATGTCAGCTACCATTCTTGTGTAGGGCTTGAACGTGGGAGGGATCACAACAATCGTGACTGACCTTATTGGTACCAAACAACGCCGCAAAAGTATACGGGGGCAGCCCTTGCGACCCCATAGAGAAAGCATGAGAGACCTGAAATAACGGCGAGATACTGAAGGCCTTGGTAATATCTGCCCTCAAGCCAGAGAAGGTGTGGTTGTTGAGGAACACATCGCGCTGGACCTCTCGCGCAATGTTCTCAACAGTCCCAGGGTTTGACAGTCCCAAGGCCGCCCTCCGTTCAGAGAAGGCATTGTATGTATCTGCCAGGGCCACGGAGATCGGATTGTTGTACATGAGGGCCAAAGGAGAATCCTTTTCTAGCTCCAGAACAGCAGACATCTTCCTAAGGTTGGAGGGTTTGCGACAACGAGGGGAGACGCCGAGGACAAAGCAGGAGGGGATTGATGGGCAGGTGAAGGGCAGTGATGGAGGTAGTTTCGCTAGGTATTTAACAAGCACGTCAACTTCAGTCGAGCTGCACGCCTCTGAACTTTTTTCTGACGAGCTCAACTGTCAGGCAGAACACCGCGCGCCAGGCGACAACCCGGAGTGACAGGATTATCCGATCCGGCCCGACTCCAGAATGGAAGAGTGATTCATTGGTGCAGCATCCGAGCCTTGGCTGTAGTACTAACGTCTCCTACCTTGTCAAAGGCTGTAACAGAACCTCCCCCTCCGCAATACATCAACCACCACTTTCTCGAAAAGAAAGTACAGCTACTGGGCAAGAATCCGTTCCGTGTTACGTTAAAGTCAAGGGCTTTTCGACATTATACTCTGTGTTGAAGAGCACCAAATTGCTGCCCAGCCAGTCTCTCTTGCTGTCAGCACGTGCTCCCCTCTCTTTAGTCTGATGTCAGATAGACAAGAAGTTCTATTCGGTAAGAAGAGACCTGACCATCTATTCTCTAGTCATCCGATTTTATTTCTGCGCATTTGCGAACTTCATCTTACGACCTGCCACAGCTTGTTGTGGCTCCCTACCTGAAGCCATGGATACCCTCTTGTGAGTGTGCTCTCCTATCACTTACCATCTGGGTCACAATTCAGGCTTGTTCACCTTGTGGCCTTCGGACCTAAAAAAATCTCTGATGAACCCGGCTCTCTCAAGGAAAAATGAAATTCTCATGAAGAGCGCAGCAAGTGTTGAGCGGCCGGTCACTCCGCGCGATTTCCTGAAGGCTGAAGCTGTGCCGAGAAAATTCATATCGCTCAACCTTTGAAGAATATTCGCGCTCCCAAATCCAAGTTCAGCAAGGCTGCGAAAACTAGGCTCTTAAGTAGTCTAAAACCCTGTGCAAGCATGATGATTAACATCAAGGGCAGAACTGCAGAGATCGCGGCAAACTCTCCACGATACCGCAGACGCTCGTCTACTTTCATTGACGGAGTGCACGATGTCAAGGACGAGAAGACCCCTCATATGGCTCCGGCCCAACTCTACAGCACCATGTCTGGTAGACTCTTCCACTCGGGAAGAATCGCCATTGTACTTGTCGGTCTCCCCGCCCGAGGGAAGACGTAAGTGCAGCATCGCGTTCCTTTTCGATGTTAAGTACTTATTCAATTCTACAGCCACATCTCCGTCTCCCTGTCTCGATATCTGCAATGGTAAGAGGTACTCCAAGTCCGGTCTGCAGCAGCGGGCTGATTCTTTTCTATTCTTTAGGTTGGGCGTAAAGACTCGGGTGTTCCATCTTGGAGACTACCGTCGTGCAACAATGGGCGAAGGAACCGAGGTCCCAGAGGACTATTTCTTCGTCAATGCCTCTGCCCCCTCAGTCATGCTTCGCCAGAAGATCCTCAAGAAGTGCCGAGAAGACATCTACGCCTGGCTGAACCATGAGAATGGTCAAGTTGCCATCTACGATGCTGTCAATCCTATCTCTGATGGCCGCCGCTCACTTGCCAAGGAGTTCGCAAAGCACGATGTGCAGGTTCGTCACGATTTTCCGGTGCCTGCCGTCATGGCTGCTGACGTGTCTTGAGACGCTCTTCCTTGAATCCTACGTCACCGACCAGAGAATACTGGAGGAGAACGCTCGCAGTGTGAAGATCTCGTCACCAGATGTAAGGCTGATGCAGCTCTCTTGTTTGGCTTCGCTCACAGACCACAGTTCATCGGCATGGACGCGGATAAGGCCG
The DNA here is from genome assembly GCA_024741835.1 of Diplocarpon mali. Lineage (NCBI taxonomy): Eukaryota > Fungi > Ascomycota > Leotiomycetes > Helotiales > Drepanopezizaceae > Diplocarpon > Diplocarpon mali. The sequence goes on along the minus strand of JAENRP010000146.1, from coordinate 100,542 downwards.
CCAAGCTTTACTTGAAGAGAATCGACATGAAGATCCCTCACTTCGAGACGATGAATGAAGATGATCTCAATTTCGTCAAGATGATCAACGCCGGTGAGAGTATCGAGTATAACAACGTCAATTTCGGGTACCTCTCTCATCGCATCGTCTTCTACCTCATGAACCTCCACATCAAATCTCGCGTCACGTACTTTGCCCGTGCCGGGACATCTGGACAGGAGGATCTTTACAAGACCGATGCTTCTCTGGGTGATGAAGGCAAGGAATACTCTCAGAAGATGGGCGATACGTTACTCGCCCACAGAGACTCTGAGAGAGCAGCTTTGATAGCTGCTGGCGGTTCCGATGCGCCTCTAAAGCCGTTGACAGTCTGGACATCAACTAGAAAGAGAACCGTGGAGACGGCCGAATACCTCAAGGGGCGTGGTTTCCGAGTCCGTCAAAGATCTCAGATGAGCCAACTCAACCCGGGGGACTGCGAAAAGCTCTCCGAAAATTCGATCCGTCGTCTCTACTCAGAGGAGGTCGATAAGCACGTCCATGACCCATATCACCACCGCTACCCCCGAGCCGAGGTAAAATTGTTCCATCCATAGATGCCACATTTCTCACGATCGTCTAGTCATATCATGACCTTGCAGTTCGTCTTGAGCCCATTATTCTCGAACTGGAACGTGAGCAGAATGATCTTCTCATCATTGCTCACGAATCTGTTCTTCGGGTCCTCTATGGATACTTGATGGCTTGCGATGCGATGCAAATCCCCACGTTGAAGTTTCCCCGAAACCAAATCATCGAGGTGAGCCTTCGTCCATCGTCCCCTTTTGGCTAGCACTTACATGCCACAGATTATCCCGGCTTCGTACCAGAACGAGGCCAAGCGAATTTATATTCCCGATCTCAGCCCTTCATTGGTACCGGGCTCGCCTGAAGATATCAAGATTCCAGTTCCGCCCAGCGGTTTTGTCAGCCCGCTAACCGGAGTTGGTTCGCCATTGACAGCTGAAACTCCAACTCTCGAAAAGCAGAATCCGGTGATGAGAATCACATCTTATTCAAGTCCTCTTGAAAACCCCCTGTCCAAAGACTAAGCGAATACGCAGTTGACTATTGATGACTCAAAGATCACATTCGCCATTTCAGGCGCATCAGATTCAAGATCGGGTCTCATGAGTTGCTACTCTTTAAATCTGTTCGACTGAAGAGCTGGTTGTATCTTCACGCTGGATTGTGACCCTTTGTCAATGCGAGATCTCACACTCAATCGACTGGAAAACTTGATTATGTTTTGGCCTTTCTGCATGGATAGATGGGCCAGGTATATGTGCATAAGGGAGCTGAGTTCGCAGATTGGCTGCATCGCCGGGAGGAAAATAAATTACAGGATGTCACACGTCAGGCTACCACGCTTTTCCTTTGCGTGTACTTAAGATACCAGTGCATCAATATTATCTCCCGGAAGCCGCTTCCTTTGCGGTGATGAATACTTATATGAGAGAGGGTATATTCATGGCTTCTACTGGGCGATGTTGTTTATGCTACGCTGGCTCACGACTAGGTGTTCCCTAGGTAGTGAACATTGCTACAATGGTCATCCTTACTGTACGGCTCAAAGTCTGACTGGCGTGTCTCTAGAACGCTGTGCCTGTTGGATTACCAGCAGTCTCACTTGCCTTCAACCATTCGAGCAAACACATGCATGCTCGGCGCCTACCATACCAAAGCTGAGATATCTTCTCCGGATGATGCTCGGCAACCTCTCTTAAAATATTTCGTATGTTTTTTCCTCTCATGATTTTTAGGTATGTTTAGTAGTTAGCCTACTGGTGCCAAGACAGACTTATGACAGTAATTGCCAGCGTCGCGATAAGTCTCTCCGACCATGGCATTCTTGGTAAATCAGTGCGTGGAGTCTCGAGTAGATGAGCTACGAAAGCTCGCATCTGCATTACGGAGCCGCTCAGGAGCGGATTAGCAATTTGGCATTCGGCCTCGAAGGGTCGGGGAGGATTCGTGCTAAGATTGAGAAAGTCGAGGGCTGCACTTTCTGCAAAAGCCGTCTGGAAGGACAGTGTTTCCAAGACCTGATTGTGATCCACTCGTCCGCATGGTATTTCAGCTTTCAGAGTGCCTGGAATATGCCGCTCACGACATGAATGCGCGTCGCGGCATCCAGGTTTCGGCTCACAGCATGACATGGCAAATACGTTATCCGAGGGACCCAAAAAGCCTATTTTTCGTACTCGATGCACAGCGGACTAGTATCTCCAAGAAACCTCAAGCCAAACACAAGTCTTCCAGATTAGAAAATGCCAGTTAGTATGTGTACAAAGCCTCCCACAACTGCCGAGTACTTGGAAAGATACAGCATAGACTCTGCTTCTCTTACTTGAGCTCGCTTTCTATAGCATCATTGCTATAGGTATCTAGTTATCTGACATTTGTATTATGAATATTCGTTGGCAAAAGGCGATGAAAATGCAACTTACTAACTAGGTCGATGTTCCTAATGGAGGGAACAGAAAACGTAGACCACCCATAGTCGCAGCCATGACCTAACTACAGGTATGACTTTGCCGGCCTTGAGAAGCCCAGAGGCCAGATTCAGTATCCAACAGGCGGAAAATGAGACTGATTACTAAACAAGTAGAAGAGCCACGGAGTCCGGGGGCTGAAAACAAAGATACTGATCATCGGAATCGTAGAAGACTCGAAAACCGTAGATTGCAGGGTTACTAGACAATAAGGTAGGGGAGGCGAGATGGTTCAAATCTGGAGATATTATAGAGCCCATTCGGCTGTCGGAGAAGGTCAACTGTTGCTACTCGATAAAGAGCGAGATTCTTCACTAGTTATATGTTAGATTGATGTCGAGTCAAGAGACTCGCACAAGATCTTATTTCGATGGGTGCAACGGAGTGGAAATTCCGCTCCAGGCAGTCTCGTTGGACCTGGTATTTTAACTCGTCTTTTCCTCGGATGGAGAAAAATAAATCAGGGAACAAGAGCATCTCAGCATGAGAGATCATATCATACCATAGTAGACAGCTTCGTCTTGCGAAAAGCTGATACAGCTGGAAAAAAAATCTCTAATTCCAGTCACAATGCCTGCTTGTCACTCCGATAACGTCGTATCAAGCGTCATTAGGATTCGATTGCATAAAAGACAGAATATGTGACCACCATCATTGGCTTGGCCAAATAGTCCGAAGCTGTTCTGCCAATGTTTCAAGGCGACGGAAACTCACCAGAGCTCGCCAGAGTCTAATATGGCTCCCCGAAATCCACGGTATTGCATCGTCAGATACCCAGGCTTCGACGTCGAGTCCATTCTCCGATCATAACCATCCGCTTCGGGGCCTGTCCTCGTCAAGTATTTCCTGTCTGCCGTCTGGCCCTGAATACTTCAGATTATTGCTTCTCGAGGTCTCGTGCAACGATCAGGAGGAAAGTGTACCAATCGTCGTAGTTCTCGATATCCAAATCTTCGCTCATGGACCTGAGAGCTCTTTCCCGCTCCGTCACCTCGTACTGTAAATCAATCCGCAGCTTATTGAAGCAAAAAAGCATCTGGACATCATATTTCAAGTCTATTTTGAAGGTTACGGACCAGCGCTCGATCAAAATCGTTCTGTGTGTGAGTGCCCGTCGTACTCCTTGGCCAGCCGTGAATCTCGAACGACTAGTTCCCAGACGCAAGATACACAGGCGATAAAACCTCTGTCCCTTGACGCAGCCAGCAAGAGCATTACTAGCAGATAATAGATGTTGACATTGTAGTCCCAGTTAGTCGAGAACTACTCAGCGTCGAACTAAAATCCGCAATTTGTTATTCTAGTTTCCGAGCTCAGCGAGCTTGAGGGCCCCGTCGACTGGATGAGGCACAGCTGCTTTGAAGAGTCTGCCTGTTTTATATTTGTAGATCGAACTAATGCGCTGGATTGAAATCGTTGGTGTGTGTTGAATCGACCGCGGAACCTAAATCATGATTCCGTGTTGAATCAATTGATCTTTTTGCGCTCAAATGCTCTACGAAAGACCTGGGAGAGATTTGGACGAGCTTTATTAATGCTGAGGCAAGGATAAAGCTCAAGATATGAGGCTGCTGAATTGGAGGACCAGCTATGTAACTTTGTTAAGGTAGAGCAACCCAGTATTCTTAGATGCAGAGGACCAGAAATCAAGAAGAGGTCAGAATAATACATATATGAAAGGATGCTTCGAAAGTTGAAAAGAGGAAGTAAGCAGAGACGAGCAACAATTTAGAGAGTTCACGCTTGCAATGAGAATAATTTGAACCTCATGAAGATTAAATCTGTCTGTCGAATAGCTCTACTGGCGCAAATTCGCTCTAAATCACCGCCGAATTGGACTGCAAGTGCACTATCCTGTACAGGAGGGAAGACATAGGAGTTTCTATAGGCTTTCGCAACGCACATGAGAAGATATCTATGAAATGAAACACCCAAATAGCGTGATTTTGAGTCACTAATTAGACTGCTTTATATAATACTTAGCCATGGGGTAAGGAAAGAGATATGCTTTGAAACAATGCACAGGAACAATGAAGGCATACTGAAAACTATGATCCATCATAGATTGGTAGGTGAACATCACGCAACTAAACAAAAACGAACCCGGAACATAATTCCCCCAGCCCGACCATCCACACCGAAGTACCTCCAGCTCTCACCCCGAAGCTCCCCTCCCTCCACCCCATGTCAACACCGCATTCGCATACTCAAGATGTCCTTCGACGCCCCCCTCCCCCCATATAACGCGTCCGACCCCTCCGCCACGTTCCTCAACTCCTCCTGCCTCGATCTCCTCTTGATAGAGCTTGTGCCCATGGCCTACCGCGTCGTCAACGAAGTCGACTCCACCTCCTCCACTGGCACGAGTAAAGATGGAAAAGGTGGGAAGGCAGGACACGAGAGTGTGGGGAGCGGTGTGGCGAAAAGCTCAGGTGGGAATGTGAGCGGAAACGGGAGCGGGAGGAAGATGGACGAGGAGGAGGAGAGAGACGCGGTGTTTTTCCGCTTGGAGATGTTGGGCTATCGGGTTGGCCAGGGACTTGTGGAGAGGTTGGTCTCCTCTTCTCCTTGCGCTGCGCGCTGTTTCTTTCTGTGGGAATTTGGTCTAGGTATTGCTATGCGGGGTTTTATGATCATTGGAAGACTGGAGGATTAAGGCGGATTGGGGCGGGGGACACACTGCTGGAAACGAAATAAACATCGGTTTGCTAATGTGCTGTGGTGATGGCAGATTCTCTCGCGACAGACCACGCTTCACAGATACCCTCGACGTGATTAAATTCCTGTGCAAAGACCTATGGATGCTGGTCTTCAGGAAACAGATTGACAATCTAAAGACGAATCACCGAGTAGGCTTTTCCCTCTCCTCCTTCCCTGATATCGTCCCATGAACCGCCGGGGAAAAAAAGAACTCTAATACTCCACCATAGGGCGTCTACGTCCTAACAGACAACTCCTTCCGTCCCTTCGCACGCATGTCGACAGAAGCCGGCGGGGCAGCCGTTGTACGCGCGCAGCCCTTCCTCTGGTTCCCGTGCGGTGTGATCCGCGGCGCGCTGGCGAGCATGGGTATCAATGCGACGGTGCAGGCGGAGACTAGCGAGTTGCCGGGCGCGACATTTCAGATCAAGAGCGTGGTTGTTAAGGGGCCCTGATGCTCAGAATATTGATTTCAGGGTACCAGGAATGGATTGGGGGATCAAGTCAATGGGAACCTGTGATACTCGTGCGACTTAGCGGCATAAATATCGGAGTTTGGATGTACAATAGGGTTTGGAGTTCTGGCACTGCATTGTATGGGATGGATCTGGAGTATAGAGGTCAAACCAAGGACGCACTTCACAGCATTCCGTGGGCATCACCTGGAGTGTCTTGCGCCTTCGTTCAACACCAGGTCAATTGAAACCATCATAAAGGATCGATTCTCTTGTCTAAGCGGCCAGTCCTTCCTTCCATCCGCCCGCATCCAGCCTCCAATCAATGATTTTGCACCAATGAAAGAATAGAGAAGATTCTCCCCGGAAAGTAGTAACTTGATGTGTTGGAGAGTAGAGCTATTACAGCCTATCTAATCAAGCACCAACGATCAGTAAGGGTTCCCACAGAGCAGAGTCACGGACCTTGTTTCTCTTCCAAGCACGCTCTCTGAAGATGGACTAGGAAATGTAACAAATGTCATTCAAAACATAGCTGGCCGAATCTTTTCATTCAATGGAGAGGAAGAGATACAAGACAGGAAAAGACGAGAAAAGGATAGGGAGACTACTTTTGAGGTGGGTTATGAGCGAAATCAACACCCTTCTTGATGTTACCCTTCAAGCCTTCTACGGCGGCCTTGAGCAGCGTCTTCTCGCTTTCATTGATGTTGCCGAGGGGATTGTGGGCCTTCTCGGCTCCGGTCGTCTAAGCGGGCCGTTAGCTTTGTTTTGTTCTTGTTTTCCTCTTATCTTGATGGGATGGGATGGGAGAGGCAAGACTTACGCCGAGCTCGACAGGTACTGAGAAGAAGTCAACGCCGGTCTCCTTGACGATTGCATCGCCGCCTGTAATGCCGGGCAGATACACGAAGGTGGGGGTAATGATTCCCTTCTCGCCGCTGAGAGCCTTGAGAACAGCCTCGGCGAAGCTATTTTGTTGTCAGTACAATGGACATCCTCTTGGAAAATAATTCACATACCGGTAGCCAGCATAAGCCATTGAAAGGGTAGCGGAACCAGCGCCGTCCTTAGCAGCCACAACCTCATCACCACCAAACTGAACTCGCTTAACCAGCGCCGCCAACCTCTCCTCTGGGATCTTCGCGCCGACCTGGCTGAATAGGGGAACGATAGTCTCGCCCGAGTGGCCTCCGATGACTGGGATTGTCAAGCTCTGGGGGTTCTTCTCGCCCACGATCTCCGCGACAAAGGTCTCAGCCCGTACAACGTCAAGGGTGGTGACGCCGAAGAGACGCTTGGGGTCGAAGACGCCCTTGGCTTTGAGGACTTCGGCCGCGATGGGCACGGTTGAATTCACAGGGTTTGAGATGATGAGGATGTAGGCCTTGGGAGCGACTTCGGCGATCACCTCGATCAAGCCTTTGACGATGCCGGCATTGATGTTGAAGAGGTCGTCACGGGTCATACCTGGCTTGCCTGTGAATTTCTTGTTAGTTTATTTCCACATATATATATATATATATATAACCAGAGCTTGGCACGTACGGGGAATTCCGGCAGGAATGACAATGATATCTGCATCTTTGAAAGCAAGCTTGGCCCCATCATCCTTAGGCAAGTACCCGGTGATTTTCTATACCTCATCAGCCAACCCACCACTTTCCAGCGGTTGTACCTACAGCTTGCGAAGAGATATGAGAGAGATCGGCAGCGACGCCGGGGGTGTTTACGACGTCGTACAAGGCAAGCTCGGTGATGAATGGGGAGGTCTTGAGGAGAAGGGAAAGTGGCTGTTGAGATGGTCAGCAAGGTATTCAACATATCAATCGGGTTTCGTACTTGTCCAATTCCACCAGAGGCACCGGCGACAACTGCACAGCCATTAGGATGTGTCGAAGACAATCAGCGGCCCAAGATAAGGGCATACCGGCTTTGATTCCCATATTTGCGGCTTTGCAAGGTTCAGAATCTGTTTCCCATAGTCAACAATTACCCCGCATCAACGGAATGCCCCTCATTGAAAGTCAACACAAGAATCCGCATACCTGGAAGTGAAAACGCTTGGTTGCGGAGTGATGAGACTGGCGAATCTGTACGTGGATGAGAAGCAGTTTTTGCCAAAGAAAGCTTTGTTAGTTCGGAGTCTTAGGAGGCAACTCGAAACTGTTGAAGGACCCCAGGGCAGCGAGCTGTGCTGGGCGCCTCTAGCGAGCTACAGTAGTGGGGTGCAGATACCTACTTATTCGGGCTTCGGGGCGGTACCTAGGAATCCGTGCTCTCACTTACCAATTAATCTGGGCGAATCTCAAATATTGCGGTTGACTTGCTTCTTGGGTTTGCAAATCAGACGGTTATGGGAGCACCATACCTTGCGCATGAGGGCTCGGGGGTTATATGATAACAGGAGGAACATGGTCGAAGTAAGCTACACATTTGGCCGAGGTCCAAATGCTTCGGAAGGGAACGGGCGGGTCATTGTAGCTCCACAGCAGTTCCGCCGGCGGTTCACGAAATGCCCATCACATGCTGGATCTCTCTCTGTGCCACTTACGTTCTCGTCACGGGTGTATGTTTTGGAGCGTCAGGTGCTATTTTGATGTTTCCAGGTTCGCTACCGCCGAGCAATCCTTCCGGTACTTTATACGCAAATGGCCCCATCATTCATTTGAATTCGCGTCGCATCAAGCCTCACAGCCGCTTCATGATGCCAGGACTCATAACTTTATGCATGGAACAGTCGCCAATAACTCCTGGAATTGTGCTGTGCTTATGAATTACAAGCAAGACCGTTCCTGTTCCCAGCCAAAATCTACTCGTCCTTCGCGGCAGCTGCTTTCTTTGCCTTGGATCCACGGGCCTTTGACTCTGGGGCGTCCTTCTTGGGTCGCTGGGATTGGAGAATGGCAGAGGCGCGGGCAACGGCAGGAGCACGAAGATCAGCTCGGTATCCAGACTTCGCGGTGGTGGAGACAATCGACTTGTAGGTCCTAAGCAAAGTCAGCATTTGGCCCATATCTCCAGTGTCTTAAGCTACTCACTTTCTTGCGGTCTTGTTTCCGCCAAAGGTGGTCTTAATTGCACTGGGGCCTGGCTTTTGGGCCTGGCTGGCCTTCTTGGTGACCAGTGTGACTCCTCCCTTGTCTCCTGCAGCTGGCGCAATTCCAACGGCCTGCCTGTATCAGCACCTATAATTGAAGAGATTTCCTCTGCCGTCCATTTGTAGCGTACCTTGTCGTTGACGAAACCGGCGTGCTGTGTTCTTAATTAGTCCAGGTCCACCAAATCAAGACATCGAAGTGCGTACCTTGCGAGAGTGCGTGTTGACCAGGTTGAGAGGATCACGAGAGAATCGGACACCTCCACTCTGGGCGCGTTTCACGAGGAAAGCATTTTGGGCTCCTTCGATTCATATCAGCGCCGTCCTAGCCCCATCCTCAATTCATATCCCCCAGCCATTCTTCCATTTGCGCGGAACTGCCGCAAAGACGTAACATACCAACAATCTCCCAGATCAAGTCCGCAGACACTTGGCTCGAGATGTGTGACATTTTTGCTGTCAATCTGTCGTGAGAGTTGGAGAGCTGTTAGGCCTGGATATTGCTCCCGACCAAATTCTGTGTGCGTCTCGCTCCGCTTTTCCTGCTCCTTTGATTCGCCTTCTCGAGCTCTCGCGTATTGTCTTGCTTATATAATATGTTTGGGCTTGGCATACTCAGCGTCGTCACTCAGCGCTTCGCCACCAAACCCGCATTGACGCGACTGCGCCCGAAATGGCTGGCATTAATTATTTTGAGCTGACATCCCTCCATCTTTCGTCAGTCCTAGTTTCATGCGCCAACTCTCTTTGACCTGCCCATCAGGAGAAATTTGAGGGGCCCGACTATAAAGCTTCACGTCCCCAAGGCTCCTTTTTTGCGACGATGGGCTATCTCCTCTACAGTACCGTCTCCAGCCTCCTCATTATTATAACCGGTATGTCATGTCTCATTCTCCAGCCTTTCTGCACAATACTATGGCTTACTAGCACTTGAACAGTCCTTTTCCTCACCCGTTCCCTTTGGCTTCATCACATCACCATGCTTTCTCTTCCAGGATCCTCATTTATCTACTCCCGCCTCCCATCCTCCTTCTCAGCCGACATAGAAAACGGCCTCTCCTCGTCAGACTTTGACCTATCCGGTAATCTTGCATCCGGCGATTCTAGACGGGGCTTAGACGACAAGAGCAAGAGGGAGATCATAAAGATCATGAAGAGCCGCAGAGTGAACTTTGATGAGGCAAGGAGGATACACACTGAGGGACGCTTCGCCAAAAACAACATCGGTCCCGATGGCCTACCCAAAGACCCAAAGTTTGTGAGCTTCTCTTAGAGGTCCCTCCGTCCCTCCGGGGATACCGGAAGAAATAGACGCCGAAGATGGGTGATAGCCATTGTGAAGTCTTCACGACTGGAAGGAAGGCACTCCCGGATGGGCAGGACGGAGATTGCAAATATCAAACGCACAGAATCTGCTCATTTACTTGATCGGAGTCTGCTTTGGTCGATCGCAATACATTTCCAACGTTCAGACCAATTTTGTTCCTGTTCTAAAACTTCCTAGGAAGTTTCATGAACACTGTTGGATCACATTTGCAACATGACACGCGAAGATTTCCTAGATACTCGTTCATTTAGTCAATGGCTGGACCGCAGGACAGGAGGTGGATCAGGACTTATGAAATTGGATAAGGTTATGGATGAGCAGGCGTGAGAGGAGCCTTGCTTTCTATCTTGTTTACCACGAGACAAATAGAAAACATATAAATCGGATGGACCACGGGTCTTTGGAACGCTGCAGTACTCTTCTCACCATTCGAGTGATATGATTGGATTCTCCTTATCAGGTTTTCATGGCGTTATTGCTTTTCTATGTTCTCCCATTCTTTGAATCTGACCATAGCATCGTCACCCGAGTCGTGCGTATCTATGAACGGCATGATTCTCCGAAACGCATATATCTTTCCTGTACTCGTGCCTCCCGATGAAAAACAGTGTACGGAATAATCTCTTTCTCAATCCCGCTGCACCTCTTTTCGTTGATTGCCTCCGTTGAATCCCATAAACCCAACGCACTACGTAATTCCACTGCCCCTAACCCTAACAAAAAAAAAATAGCTCTTCCTCCAAGGATCCACCTCGTCCGTCCCCTGCTTCCACGTGACCTTTGCTCTGCTTTAGCCCACAGACTGCTGCTGCGCAATGACTTCCCATCACATCACCGAGCTCACCATGGGAATTTCATCTCCCTAGAATAGCGCTTTGAAGTAAACGACAGCAACCCCCCCTACCTCCCATACCCGAGCAAGTGGCGAATAGATGACGCGCCAGCAGGAGCGGTGGCTCGCGAGAGCCCGCGGACTGCTCTTAGGAGGTCCTTGCTGACGGAGTGGCGATGTGGAATGTGTGCTGAAAAAGCTATGTTTCGGCTCGTGGGTTGTTGATTTCTGAAAATCTATTAGAGAGAGAAGAAAAAAGGTCCCTCGATAGAAGTCTGACGGTGTGGGAGATAGTTGTGGCTTCTGCGGAATTGACGATGTTCGCCGCCTCTGTTGAGCGGTTGAGAGTCAGGTTTGGGTATTGCATTGAGTCCTAAAGTCTATCACTGCGCACATAAATTGCTTCTTATTCCCACTCCCCCGCTGCTGATATGTATCTCCTCTTTGAAATCGGTCTTGCTGACGTGGTTTTTTTTTTCGCATGAATCTTTATCGTTTAAAGTTGAACTCAGTTTGTCGGCAAGTTTGTGTATTGTCAGGCACTTTGTTGTCCTTGAAGTTGAAGGGCTCGCCTCTTAGATTTCTCCGTGGAATTTATCACACAACCCTTGGAGACACAACAGAGGAAGTCTGGTTTTTTCGATAGCCCCTGGCCATGCACTCGCACCTCTCGGTTCCTCATACATTATCAGTCACCTGGAGACAGGTTTCTGAGATTCTTGCGTACGGTCGCTGCCCGAATCATTTTTTGCTATCATCGGATTCTTTTAATCTATTTATGAAGCCAAGATATGATGATACTTGCAATGGCTTCTGCGAAAATCTTGAACTTCGTATTCTCAATGAAAATGAAATAGATTCTCAGTGAATCTTATTTTTCAGACCTCAAGGGTGTCTCATCCGAGTCTTTCTCGGAACTTTTCTCTCTACCTATTCACAAAGTTGCAAGCATTATCTCGTACAGTGTAATCTGAATTATCGATATCCAGATACACTCTCAGTGTCTGAGCCTCATTCTCTGAGATTAAATACGCAGTTATTTATTGATTTGACTCTGAACGACATCGCTATCATTCAAAATACAACCCTAATTCCCGTCAGTGGATGGATGCTACAGAGACATTATAAACTCGATGTAGAAGGACATTTGACTAGAGATATTTTCTACAATTCGTGGGTCAATGAGAAAAAGCCTATCAGTTGGTGCTGTTAGTAGTCTCAGGCACTCGCCGGCAGTATTTCCGAACTGCAAGAAATTTTCTTAGAGTCTTCTGCCATGACACCAGATCTCTGATTGATTGCGTTTACGATTTTTTCCCCTGAGGATAGGGGGAGATATATCGCTCTTTGGATTCTTTGAAAACTGGCAACACAAATGATTTTAGATCTACTAGTGAAGATCCAGAGAAATCGTCCTTGCAGTCTTTACGAAACTTATTATATCTGCCCGCTGGATTTTGTCGCTTGTTTTCTCAACGTAGCTCATATACTTCTAATGCCCCCGCTAGCACTGGCTTTCTTTACATTACACGCCACATTATATGCCAAAATCATCTTACTCTCGATCTCAATCTACCTTACGTCATCATATAGTTACCCAGACAAAGGATACTCGCGCGACTGCGAACAAGCTTTACTGTGTCTGTTATCAGCCATAGCATGCACAATTGAGAAAGAAAACGCACATCCTCTGCTATCTACCCCAGAACCTAGGCATTTACCAGTCACTCTATAAGAGGGCCTTCTGTGACCTGATAATTACTATTGGTTATCGAAGATGCTATGTAAAAGTGATCAGGGGATTAATAAAGTAGCTGATAACGCTGATTTCTTCGCTAGTATATTTTCAGCTCACATAGCTTTCGGCTTTTCATTGAACAAAAACTCTCCATATAAATTCAAGTTTTAACGCATTTGCATCAATATTTTCTTTCTTTTTAAGGGAGGCACTCCTTCAAGCAGGTCGTTTTTTCAGATATTGCCAAGTTGAAAAATCCAACCCGAAAGATGATAAACCTTTCATAGTATCATCTGGTCACGGGATAATATCAAAATCACAAACTTGCGAGGGGATTAAGGTTGGAATGGGTTTAGATTCGCAAAGTTTAGGCTGTTCAGGCCGTAGAAATATTTTCGATAATTTGAAATACAATGGCATTGATCAATCGCCAGGGTAGGGAAAGAGTAGGGATAGAATTGGGCCTGGGCTCACCCGTAGTCTTCGTCGAGTGGTACCCAAAAATCAGACCTTAGCTACTCGTAGGCGAATACCTAGAGAACAAGTAAATACCGGGTAGGTACTCCACTACCCATGAGGAAACAGATTTTCCAACCTCCTACCAAATAGTTTAAATCGGTTTTCGTATCGTATCGTCTCACGTCTGCTCCTTCTCTTTCTTAGCCCTCTTCCTCTTTTCCTGCTTCACGGAGGGAAAGAGAGACAGAGACAGAAAATTTAAGAATTATTTAAGTTGTATATACAGTGTCCTAGAACACGATGTTAAGACTATGTCTGGCGTTCTGCACGCAGAATAAGTAAGGTCTTACAGCAAATTTTTACTTGAATAATGAATTCGTACTAGAATTAAACTGTAGAATTTTACTTAAAGTATGAATTTTATATTAGAATCAAACTGGGTATGCCCGGATAAAACTAGTGACCAGCTCTCTACTACCTGGGTGATCCGGGTATACCCTCTCAGCTATGAGCATATAAGAGTAGAGCAATTAGTCTGAAGTGTAAGCGCCTGTCCTTATTTGTAGTATATCAGCGCCAAGTCGATACGCAATTGATTTGATCCACTTGCAGTACTAAGTATTGAGGCGAGAGGTAGGCTTCTGTAACGGACAGCGATTAAGTATTATTAGCTATCAATAGGTAAGTTAGGCAGTCATGGTGGAAATAATTCGATTTCGTGATTCTATTGAAATTTTCGCCTGATTCTTTACTTCAAATGTTGAGAATACGTTATCAACATCAAGAAACAATCGTTGCCCCCCAAATCTAAGTGCAAAGTTGCTGGATTTTAGATAATTATTGAAGTCTAAATCTATATAGATTCAAGTATTGGTAGTTTTATGTTTATTATTACCCTCTTGAGTTAGGATATCTCCCCTCCCTTCCCTCTCTCCCTACAATTGAAAGGAAAGAATACTCAACCGCGCTACCTCTGTCAAGACTTTGCTAACAATTGCCGGCAATAGCTTGTCTCTAGTTATTGAGTTGTTCTTAAAAAATGGAATTAAGAAAGAAGATTATTTACAAGAACAAAATCACATTGAAGTGAAGGTGTATGGATTGATTGAAGTATGTTGACTTACGATGTCATCATTGTGCTGGCCCATATCTGGAGAGATGAATTTCAATTGTACACTATTACTCAAGTATATAGACTGCATAACTGACCTTAACAGGCAATTTATACTTGCTAAAGCAGCTGCACCTCCAGCAAGGCACTAGATTTTCAAGAGCTGTACTCGCACTGTGAGGTAACTATACAACTTGTCAACGAAACGAGTAGAGATCGGGATGGACGGTATCCCAAATGGGATTTCATAAATAATACAAATCACTTGTCGAATGGAAAAGTGAAAGTAGAATATGTTTTAGATAATCAAACACATTTGTCCTTCGATTTTTTTTTATTTTTGATGCATGAAGCTTTGAAAATTATACTGATGAGCTTTCAAACACACGTGAACTGCTTCACCTGGACATACCGTTTCCCCAACTCTGGGGTAGGGTCCCCATAGCTGTGAGGTCAGCTATAACTATTAATAGATATTACAGTATATTAATTAATATGCGTGAAGTCGGGACTTAGGTCAGTGCGTTTAGCAAGGAATGGTTCCTGCTCGTGGGTTTGTCTGGACACGCCTGGATTTACAACCACGCCCGGACCCCGAGGTTTAATATGTTAACCGCAAAACCGCATACTGTCACTGGCTTGCAGAGTCATCCATGTTGCCTCAAGACTTGCTCTTGCAGGTTTCACGTCTAAATTTGTAATGTAAGATCAGCGCCGAGAGATCTAGCTTCCTTGTACTGTAGAAGCGCAGCAAGTAGGATTGCTTTTTGAGGTTAGCCACAAGGTAGATAGATATATAAGGAGAGTTTACAAGTTTCGTGATTCATAACAATAAATGATTGTATTTCTTGACCACACAGTTGATCTGGAACTTTGGACAATCATCTCTTATTTGGTAAGGCTATACCTTCCATTCCTATGAGCAGGAGACTTTCTGGTCTGTCAAAGACTTTTCAGGTGGGGGTTTCAGCCCTATGCAAAGTCCCTGCATACCATAATAAATTTCTGTACCCGTCTCTTTGGATTCGGGTATGAGTTTCTACAGAGGTACAAAGTAGAAGCTTTGCAAGATTATATCCGCCAAGCTAACCCAACTTGCAAAAATCTTACAATAATCTCTCAATAGTAGTATATACTTGGTATATATTCAAGCTAGTCCGATTTCTAGTCCGTGTATATACCTATTTCCGTTAAACACTTAGTAATGCTGCTTAATCAATTCCCTCTGAGTGCCGGCTCTATACTGAAATAGAGTGATCTGAGCTTCAAGAGCCACGAACAGTTATTCAAATATTACTATTATCATGCGTACCCCTTGTAAAGTGCCATAGTAGAGGCGAACCCTCAACTACGTACTAGAATCGTTCACAGACATGGAATTTGGAATAGTTTAGGCCAAATAAGATTCTAGTATCGATGTTCAGTACTTGGCCCATAAATCGTTAGTCTAAGAGGTAGCTGTATTATATATGAGACATCTAAGCTATAATTACTCATATGGGTCTACACTACTATATAGGATATCCCGGTTATACATATAGTGCGGTTTCAAGTAGAAACGGCAGATCTGCGGCATAATATCTACGATATTAGTAATTGAAGTTCCAATAGGTTTCCAAATGTATTTTATTTATAGCTACGAATTTCACCAGAACCGTGCCTAGTTACTGATTTGTCAGATCTGTATTGACGTTTAGTCTAGAGCTACCAGGCGAGCACTAAGATAAGCATGAGCCTGATCCTCTACTTTCAACTACCAACTACTACTTCTTCACCTGCGTTGATACTTCCACTGAGTAGCAAGTATGATATACCTGTTGTTCTTAGTACTAAACCTATATCCTTAAAAGCCACTATCATTTCATGAGATTATTAGCTACAAGACTAGCATGCATTTTCGAAGTATTATGCAAACTTCATATTCATGATCATCAAAGATTGCAGGGATGAAAAGGTGTCCAAGTTCGAATTCCCCGGCCCCCCTCGCTAACATGGGGTGAAAGATCATCGCTGTACTATAGTATTTTGCACCTCTCTACCCCCCTTCCCTCCCTCTCCACAGGAACAAATGTTAAATCCCACAACAAATGAACCGGAGCTTTGGAGAATTCTTCCAAGTGATTAACAATCCTTATCAGACTTTACTGGATTGTAACTGTAAGTGCCCTTGCTAGCCTCAGAATGCAGATCAAAACCAAGCCTCCTATGAAGGCATGCCTGCGGTCTCCGGAAGCCCGGAGGGAACCGCTATATACACTTTGAGGGAATAATACTTCGTACAGGGTGTAATAATCTGAGGTTCCCTGTCTGTGCACACTAGATTCTTGGCAATGCTGATTTTATTGAATTCCTTAGTATTTTGTATGGCCAACTTTTGCGTCAATCACTGCTTTACATTTATTTGGCATTTCCCTAATCAAATCTCTAATTATCTCAACTGTTATTGACTCTTGAGCTTCAAATACCCCCTGTAGAAACCCCTGCACAAAAGAAAGTTCTAGTATAGCGCACAGACAGAAAACCTCAGATTATTTCCCCATGGACTATGTACAAATCAAATTATCAAGCCAGATGCCCCGGAGGACAACCACACCAGCTCCAGTTCTGATCTAGTTTTTGTACAATTTGACATTTATTTCAAAGGGGGCCAAGTTGTTCTTCTATTAGACTGCATTCAGTTAATAAAATCTCGAATTAAATTAGTGTCACTAGATACTCATAGTTGCGTGGCTGCATGTCCATTACAGAGTACAGTTCCCTGTATACCTAGTTGCAGGCCAAGTATAACTCGCATTACAACGGTGGAATTTAAGCAGTAGGATATGTTAATGTGCATTTACAAGGTTGAATGTGCGTTCATGTGGACTTTGTTTAGCCTGCGACGCACTCAAGAAGTTCTGCAGCAACATCGGGCCAGTTCTACTAAAATTTGAGTCAGCATAGACCTGAGGAGTAGAAAGGTGAGAGGACCCAAGCTCTGTAACAATGACCGACCTGCTAGCTTAGTTATAGCTGATTGCGCAGTTCACAAAAGGCGGATGCTATATTTAGCGTGGTTTGAAGTACCAAACAGGTCCTTCTCCGATTCCCCATATCCCATCTAGCATAGAGACAGGGGCCCTTGAAGAATCGCTCTCCACTTCTACTACAGTACCAAATCTATTGCTAAACGTCTAGAATTTTAGCAACTAATCGTACTTTTAACGCTAGTCTGATAAATAATAATATGTTGCTACTCGAAGTGCTAGCGACATATTCGAGCTTTCTAGCACCAGGTATCTAGCAAGTGATAGCTTGAAAGAGCTTAGCTTCCTAACCTGCCCTCGAGCCTTAGCTACCCCACGTACGATATTCATGATTAACCCGAGCAAAACCTTTAATTTTACTTGGAAGTCAATTCAAAGTACAGGGCTGTTTCAGGCCTATAATTGGCTCTATAACTCGCAGAAAAACCTGTTTTGTTCAGCGAAATCAACTCAGTTGGGTTGAATTCCCGCTTGAAAAGTCGATACTGTCTGATCCTCAAGGGGTGAGGCGGGGTGACCCTAGCGGCTACGATAGTAAGGGGCTTAAGCGAAGTCACTCTGTATCTCGTACAATGCACTTCGAGATCGCGCCTTAGAAGCCCCCCTTTTTTTCTCCCGCAGATGATAGATACAAAAGAAAACACTAGACAGTATTCTACTGCTATGAAAAGAAAATCATATCTTGTCCCCAACTTAAAACGAAAATGTGGAGAGCTGAATTGGTATATACTAGTCAGAGAACTTTCTGCTTCGTCCATTAAGATTCGCAAGAAGAAAGAGAAAATAGGCCTAGTTTTCTTAATTCTTCAGGTTGTAGTTTTCGGCCTACTTCACTTGCTTTGGCCAATAGGCAGGATTCCTACTTTTCAGCAGATCTCAACCCTGGTTTGGTTTGATCCACTGTCTGCGAAACACAGTACAGTAAAACAAACGGGATTACCAAGGGAGTTATTTGTCCCCGCCCTCCTCTTGACTTTAACTCTACCCATATAAAACCATCTAAGGCAGAAAATGACGACAGACCCTGGTACCTTCGCGAGATGATCACAGAAGCCGCGGGGGTCGTAGGGATTATTTAATGATTCCCCATTTCCCTGAATTCGACAACCCTCCACGCACACGGAACCCACGCTGCGAGAACACTGGACGGAGCAATCATCAAGCCTGTCGAGCAGTCCTGGAGATTCGAGATCCGAGATTCGCCATGAAGCTGAACTATTGCTTGAACGCTTGTTGCGGATTGCTGCTGAAGGTTGGGATTGTCGGTGTGGTGCTGGCTACATCCGGAAGCGCGACCTCAAACCATGTTCGACGCGCGTTTGAGTATGACGAGAATAACCCTTTCGGCCTACTTGATCCGCAGAACTGGGCCAATCCCGATAGTATGACTTGGACGGACGTGAGTACATCAACCTCGAATTTCAATCAACAGCTCTGCAAAATAGCCTAGAGATCCACCGGGTGAAATGATAGAAAGACTGCTAAGCCAAACCCAGTACAAAGCAATCCCAGGCACAGATTGGTCCAATCCCAAAATCAAAGGCTCCAACCATACCTTCAACATTGCTCTGATCGCGGTTGATTACCCAGACCAGACTTTCTCCATCACTCAACCTGTTGGGTCAACAGTATTCGGCAATCCTCAGCCAGGAACGCCCAATGTCACACGCGCTGGCGTCCCGGCTTTCTACAGAGACTTTCTGAACGTACCAAGCGATTATAACGGGCGCCATACTATACACGAATACTGGAGTATGTGAATTCTTCTCTGAGCCTTTCCGGGCTGCTCATCCCTTGAAGATGCGGAGAATGTCGAGTTGATTTTCACTCGCGGCCACCGAGTTCTAGACTAACATTTGAATTTAGTGGAAGATACTCAAGGGCGGTACGGTGTCGAGCTGACTTCTTTCGGGCCATATTTGCTTCCAAATAAATCATACCAATACGGTATCACCGAAAGAATGGTAGGCGTTCTCCTATTCTTCGGTTCCTCGTATGAGGCTGTGTCGGGAGTCTTGAAATGCGGTCGCCTCCCTGCATATTCTCCATACCTCCCGAGTCAGCTGCAGCGGTCCGGAACAGTCTTGAGTGAAGCAGTGCTGACTCTGGATTCTGTTAGAACGCGAACGGATGCCCCAAAGGAGAAATATGCGACCTCGACATTCGGGAACACACATATCATATGTGGCGCGCAGAGGTCGGCAATGCGATTGCCGACTCCTTCGAAATCACTTTCATCCTCTCGGCTGGCGTGGACGAGTCTGGCTCCTGGCAAGAATTCGGAGAGATGAAGTTCCAGAACAAAGAAGAAGTGCCCGATGCTTTCGGTCCACCAGGCACAACAGAAGATGGAACGATCGAGAACTTTGCCAAGACTAGATATGTCGAGTGGACTTCGTGGGCCGCGGCGGCGTCGATATGGACGGATGTCAATGTGACGACGCATTCCGTTGTCGTGACAGAGGCTTCTGGGGTGGCGACTTATGCCCATGAGTTGACCCATCTCCTCGATATCGGAGATAACTTCAATAACCCCTATGGAACACCGCTGCGTAGATCATACACGGGTCCCTGGTCCATGATGTCGCGAGGCACGTTCAATGGCCCAGGTCAGTCATCTCTGTCCTTGGAATCCTTCCTAACGCCGGCCTCTGAATCCTTCGACGGCATATTCTGACTTAATAATAGGAGGGCCTCATACCCGTTGGCACGTCCCACCTAAGCTTGGAGGTTCCATGGGCTCGCACCACACACTGTTCGACAAAGATTATCTCGGTTTTGTTGCGAATGAGAGCATCCTGAGATTGAAGCGCGAGGCTCTGCCTAAATCAGGACTTGCTGTTGTTACAGTCTTTCCGCGGTCGGTAGTTCCAAGCCCTGGCGAAATGATGGGAATGCAGATTTCAATGGACTCAGATTTGTCCCCAGCTGTACGTGAAGCCAGATCCTAATACCCCCTCGTGCGCAGCTACCCTTCTTTCTCTTGTCCTTCCAACATCTCGTAGGGCCTTTACTGATCTCGTTGAACAGTGCGACATTAACAAGGACATCTATTGCGACGGAGGTGGCTATAATAATTACTATGTTGAAGTGGTAGATCGTATGGGATCCGATTCTTTCACTCCAGACACTGGTGTTATGATCAGCAAGACAAAAGATACCTATGAAACTTACCAGTATGTAAAAAGCCTCGCTTGTCTACCTCAATGTCTTGAGAGTTCGCCCGCCAGGCCGTACTCTTCCACAGCCGAGAAAGAGAAGACACAACATCACCCCTCAAAGTACTAAAGGATATTTGACTAATTTTTCAGGTGGATCATCGACGCCAACCCTCAAGATATCGAACTCATCGACTTCAAACGTCCAAATGGTGATGCGGCCTATGTCACTCTCGGCGATTACCGGCAACTTGCAGATGCTCTCTTCCACGCCGGCGCTCAATCGGGCAGTGAGTTCGAATACATCGACAAGGCCAACAATCTGCACTTCTATATCATCGATGTGGCCCGTGATGCAAAAGGCATCCTCTCTTACACTACAGCTGTGCGATCGCTGGACAGTGCCACAACCGACCCGCATAAGCGTGACGTAGGACTCGGCTTGGTGTCAGTCAAAGGCATCTCGTCTGAAAAGGGCGTAACCTGCACCTACGAAGTCTCCAACACAGGCACATTTAAGGAATCTGGGTTCAATACGACGCATCCCACCAATGATCCTGCATACTTCAAGTCGGATGTGTATAGACTTTCGGTCGAGGTGGTCAGTCAGGGCTGGACGGCAGCGCTGCCTAATGAGCTGGTGACAGTGGAGTTTGGGAAGACGAAGACGGTCAGAGTTGCTGCTTCGTCAGACAAAAATGCTGTAGATCCCGGGGTTGTTGGTCTGACTGTGACGTCGGAGTCTAATCCGTCGGTTTCAATGCTCGCCACATGCTCTATAGCCAAAATGGGCTCTTAGCCTTTTTTTTCTTCACAGGCCAGCTTGATTGCTCGGTCACCTCTATCTTCTGCTCAGGGCTTGTTAGGAGACGCGTCATAGCACGATCTCGCGACCCCGGTTGGATCTAGATAGTAATTGAAACAATTACTATTCTCGCATTTATATTACGACAATCTTGTCAGTTTTCTATTCCTACAAGCAAGCCGGATAGTGTGAAGAGTAGAAGCTGCAGAGAAGGAGATTGAATGGCGAGATAAGTTGAAATTCATAGGGAGTGACAGATGATGAACAGAAGAATAAAAATGAATCTCGCGATACGTTGTAGAGTTCTACATGTATGTACATTACTAGAATAAGCGAGCGTAGGGAGATGACAACAGTCTCGACAACAAGGAACCCGGTCGAACCGTATTCGATATTGTAAATTCAGCTTGGATATACATGTAGTAAGATCCGACGATACAAGACCATACTAGCAGGATCTAGCAAATGATAGGTATCAGCAGTAATATAATTTATATTCCACGCCCTCAAGTATACGGCATGAATCAAGATTTCGAGAAGTATGCGGCTCTCGTGATCAAAAAGATGCACACAGACGAACATAGATGACATATGTGTGTATATATTCATGAGGCCATTCTCCTTCATCCTAGGTATTCTCCGAGTCCGAGTCCGAGTCCTCAATCTTCATGCCCAGTGTCTTCAAGATGCTGCCAAGCCCAGTCTGCACCTCTCGATAGACCGCAGACCGGTCCTTCGAAGCGTCAACCTCCACGACTTTGTTCTGTGCCGTGTAATATTCCACCACCGGCATCGTCATCTCCCTGAACACATTGAATCGCTTCGGGATCGTGCGGGCAGCATCATCGACCCGACCGGACGTCGCTCTCCGTCCTGCAAGCCGCTTTTCCTGTACGTCTTCTGCACAGTCCAAGAACAGGACAGCGGCGGGCTCACATATTGTCGTCGCAAACAACGGGGCTTGCTCGATTCTGCGCGGGAAGCCTGAGCTTCGCCTCAGCCCTGTTCTGTTCTTGTCTACATACCTGCTGAGAGGAGGACCTACCATCAATGATGAAGGCCGTTGCCCCTTCCTCTCTATACTTCTCCTCCATCGCCGTCTTCAGCATTCCCACGGCCATCGCAGGCGGCCCAACCCTGCCCTCCAATATGTTGGCGTGGATGAGCTCGGCGTACGGGCTGGCCGGTTTGAGAGTCTCCGCTCGCATCATGTCGCCGATACTGAAGTGGCAGACTGGGTAGTGCTTGGTGAGCCGTGCACACTGAGTACCTTTTCCCGCGCCGGGGCCGCCGAGGACAAATATCACGGTCCAGTTGGTGGCGGGTGCTGGTTGCGACATTGTGTCGACTGCCAGTTGGGGCTTGGGGAGCGGCAGAGAGATTCGGCATGGAACTTCTATGGCGAAGGTCTTGGGAAGTCGGGGGCGTGCGCTTCTGGAGATGTGAACCAACAGTTCAGACGAGACCGCGCAAAATCGAGGCTGGCAAGATTCCGCTAATGTTGAGTATTCGAAGCTCGCGAGGCGGGTAGGCACCTGTATTCGCGGAGCATAAATAACATAGCTCCGTAACGTGCCTGCGCTGGCTTTGACACGGAAGTCTGTGTCGTCTTCCTCGGTCAGAATCTTTTGCGTCGACTAAGTATTATTGCCAAGATTCTCAGTAACGATGTCCTGGTTGAATCAAGTGAACAAGCTCTCGGAAGATCTCTCTGAATGCAAAACCTATCCTCTAGGTACTATCAAGTGAAACTTGCGTGTCACATGAGGGAGAGGACTGAGACTTCGCTTAATCATTGTCGTGTAGTGCCTAGGTATAAAACCAACAAACATGTCTAACCTTTTGCCAGACCAAAGAATGATTGCAGCATCAGGCCAGTATCGACCCGCTTCAAAGTCGCTCCTCCAGCGCGGAACGAACAGTACCAGAACGGCAACATTCGCGTGGTCTAGATCGGAAGAGCCGACACTGACAGGCTGACCATCGGTGCTCTGGGTATGGGCACTTGCTGTCGCTGAGCTTCTGTCACAAGGCCTCACCCATCGCCTGAAGCAAGGGAAATATCACGGGAACCGCTCAAGAAAGGAACCACAGGAGCTCAGCACCGCCCAGAGGGATATCGTGCTGGGGGTTGGGTCCTAGGAGAATCGGCGTTTTTGCATCCCATATCCACGCCTTGTGATGGGAAAAGTCTGGCCCGACAAAGAAGTCGGGTGTCCTCAGATGCCTCTGGCGGATGCGATACGTGATTGACGCACATAGCCAAGCACCTGTACATATGTGTATATACATCTTGAGAGAGAAAAAAGTACGGCCTACCGGCAGCAAGTTCCAGAGAAATGAGAACGCGTCCCCCAACGACAGCAATCAAACGTGTACTCTGCCCTGACAGAAACCCCGACAACACCGAAACCCGCACCGTCTCGCTGCATCGCGCGAGCCGTAGACGTCCCCATCCAGGACTCGGGGGGCCTCACACGGCTTCTGGATGTATCACCTGAGCCGCAGGCCTCCAATCCAGGACTCCGAGGACATCATGCTCGCTCCCGGCCTCTCCCCGTTCTTCTCTCGCCGCCTGAAATACCCCTGGGTCGGTGTGCCGGCTTGCAAAGCCTCGACGTCGATTCCTGGCCGGAGCCGGGGATGCGAAAGTGGCGGAGAGAGAGCTGTATCTCCTGTCAGGTCCTCCCAGCGGCTTTGGATCTGTCATGTCTCCGAGATCATTTTCGAGATCCTGTTCGAGTCGAAGGCTGACGGAGCGGCGGGCTCTGCCTGGTTTTTCCTTTTCACCTTTCTTTTTTCATTCTTTTCCCGTCCTTTTTCCCGTCCTTTCTCTTTCTCTCTCTTTCAGCATCCCTCTCCTCCGTGACAACCTCCTACGTTGGGGTGTATCTGGGAGGTCGATGCGAATTCTGCAGAAACCCCCCCCCTTTTACCAGAGCCGCTCCCCTCTCTCTCTGTGTCAGGTTTCCACTCTAGCTGGCCTGGAGCGGAGTCACGTGCCGAGAATCCATGAATCATGTAGTCTGTATTCGGGCTATGCTAGGGCGCGATGCTGCTCTAGGCGTATGGGGAGTGACAGAATCTAAAGGTGTAGATTCTGCGTTCCATGAGCTGCAGGAGTATATACACAAGGTACGATTCCATAAGCCGATCCTTGTATATTCCAACAGGGAGAAAGCGAGAGATGGAAGAGAGAGAGAGAGAGCGGGAGTAATGACCAACACATAACACCATTCACACCAAGATCATAGCAAGAGACCATGCCAGCATCGTGCTCCCACCAGCATCTCGTCCTAGGCCAAGCACAGCCCATATCAGAGTTGAGCTCGTGTCGCCTTGCAGAGCCGCTCCAAAGCCCTGGGAGCCGACGCCCACAGAAACAACGTACGCGGCCACACGAGTCGCCTCGACAGGTTACCGAGACTTTCGCGACAGATACCCAGCCCCTCGTTACGCGGGCTATCCAGGTATCGCGACTCGGTGCCGGACTCGGGCCATCCGACCTTGCGGGACTAGATAGTTGATTCCCATGCTCGGGGCGGGGGGAGCAAAGAGACCCAATGTAAACAGCTGCACGTGCCCCGACACCCATCGCCATACGCCAACCCAGCACCCCGTCTGGCTCATGGCGACGTCGTCGACCCGGCTGGCCAGCCCAGATCCCCGCAGCCGACTCGACCAGTCGCCCGCTCTCCCCTCACGGCACCGCACCACGACGCCGCCCGCCTGGCAACCCGCGAGACGGGGCGACGACGTGCCGCGTCTCTCCGCAACCTGTCGAGCCGGGCGGGATCATCGATGCAAGGGAGCAGGGAGGCGCGCTGTGCTATGCCAACCTCTCCGACGCCCCATGTCCTTTCCATTCCCCCGCCCAGGCCCCGCGGAGCAAAACCCTCGACTCTCGCCGTCGCCAGGCAGAGAAGCGAGCCGGCTGCGCAGGGGAGCCTCGGTCGAGGCGACGAGGGCATTCGAGAATCCGCGGAGCCGCATGGCCGCAGCGAGAAGAGAGGGCGGCCCCTTCTCCTCGTCGCGCCGGTCCCCTCGGCTGGTCGGCTCCGTCCAACAGCTCCTTCGAGCCGGCGCAAAACACCACTCCCATCAGGACGCGTAGCTCCCCTTCCCCCGTCGCGCGTGGCCCGAGGCATCTGCTGTCACGTAGCCCGAGCTGCAAACTCACTCCCATTCCAAACCCCCGCGACCGCCGGCCAGATTTACGTGGTTCCCATTTTGGTACGCTGCTCTACGTTACAATCCCTCCTCTTCCGCCGGGCCACACCTCCCGCGGCCTCCCATACCAACCAATCCAATCCGACGTCATCCAAAAGTCAAGCAGAACCCTCGTCAGATACCCTACAGAAAGCCTCCCCTCCCCTCCCCTCGAGCCGAGTCAGGTCAGAGAGATCCCATCCCTCCGAGATCCCAGCACTCGACCGGCTCGGGACCGAGAGAGGATCCCCACGTGATGTTGACAGCCAAGCCCCATACGCCAGACCCGCATGATGCCGCTCGTGATCCGGGCCCCGCTCCCTCGCGGCTCCACGCCTCCGGTTTACGGGTAGGGCTTGTAGCTCCAGATGCGCGCGCGCATGTCGCCCGAACCGGTGGCGAAGCTGCCGCCGCTTGGGCTGGGTGCCACGCTGATGACCGAGTTCTTGTGGCCCTGCAACATGAGCTGCGTGTTGCCGGTGCGGGGGTCCCAGAACTGGACGCCGCGGTCCTTGGAGCCCGAGAGCACCCAATTTCCGTCGGGGGTGAGGGCAACGGAGAGGACAAAGTCCTTGTGGCCCTCAAAGGTCTTGATGCAGCGGCCTCCCTTCGGCGCGTTGTTGGGATGCTGGCCACGGGGAGCGGCAAGCTCCCACATCTTGATCGTCTTGTCCAGGGAGCCAGACACGAGATCCTTGCCGTTGGGTGCAAAGGCAACCGAGTAGACGGAATCCTTGTGTCCATCTGGGCCCTCGAGACGCTCCACCAGGTACCCGCTCACCGCATCCCAGACGCGAACGCTCTTGTCGAGGGATCCGGCGGCGACGTACTTGGTGTCAGGGGAGATGGCGACGGTGGTGACGCCATCCTCAATGCTGAGAGTGAGGACATTCTGGCCAGCCTCGATATCCCAGAGTCGGACCGTTCGGTCGCCGCTACCGGACGCAATAAGACGACCGTCCCGAGCAAAGTCCAAGGAGTAAATGTCTTGCTCGTGACCGGCAAATGTGTTTCGAATCGTTCTCGAAGCAATGTCCCAAACCTGAAACTGTTAGCCCCTTGTTCCTAGTCAAAGTGGTGGGGGTAAGGTATCTACCCGGATCAGCTTGTCTTCTGCCCCGGTCGCGAGGTATCTGCCGTCTGGACTGAAGCAAACGCTCCGGATGTACAAGTCGCCCACCGAGTCGACCGACTCGTCCTGTAGAACGCAGACCTTCGCACCCGTCACCACGTCGAAAATCTGCGCGGAGCGGTTGCAGCCCGTGGCGACATACTTCCCGTCGTGACTGAAACGCACGCAGCAGACGACGCTCTCGTGAACGAGGGTGTGGAGTAGGTCCACGTCCAGCACCCGCGGGACCTCCGGGTTGAAGATCGCAAACCATTCGGGTTCGACCTTCTTTTGGTGGGCTGGGAGACGCTCTAGATCCAGCTCAGCGAGGGCGTTCCCGACTCGGGTGAACTGCGAAGCGTGTTGATTCGGTAACGGGTGGCCAACTTGTGGAGACGCGGCAGCTCTGGGGTCGGGGTACGGCATGGGCTGGTTCAGCTGAGGAGTAGCTGGCCCCCCTGGGCCCCGGTTCAAGGGCCTGCCTTTGCCCGGCCCTGGCGAAGCTGTATTCGGAGGCTGAGAGTACCCGTTGGGCCCAACTCCAGGATATCCGCCTTGGAAGGGAGCCTGTTGGGGCGGTGGGGGAGGAGGGCCTTGAAGGCTTGGCGGACCAGGGGGTGGCTGGGGCATCTGGTGTTGCGGAGGGCCATGCTGCTCGGCCTGCTGTGGCGGCGCCAGACCCGGAGCTCCCTGTCCTCCCTGACCTGCCATTATCCCGCCAAAGAGGTTGCTCGGGCCGTGGCCGATGGCTGGCGGAGGTGCCTGCGAGGAAGCCGAGTTTTGTGGTGGGCCGCCCAGGGCCCGAGGATTGCCTCCTCGGGATTCCAATTCGCGGTGGAGGCGTTTGATCTCCTCGTCGTAGCTACGAACGTCAGTCGGATCCAGCCAGGGCCCGTCGGAGTGCTTACTTGGCCTTCAGCGCAATGTGTGCCTGCTCCATCGCATAGACCTTTTCTCTGATCGTGTGGAGCTCCTGAAGCTGCTGGCCCACTAGCAAATCGCGACAGTCAGTAGGGTCTCCATGGTTACCAGCGACCGAGACGGTCGCACGAGGGCAGCGCGGCACGTACTTGCGTGTTCAAAGTCCTGGCTCGACCGGGCCTGGGTCTCAAACTCGCCACGAATGCTCTCCAGCAACTCATTCAAACGAGCATTCTGGCTTCCCGGTCCCCCCGGGCCGGGTCCCAGCCCGCGATGAGGATTGTACATGGCCGACATGAAAGTGGCAGCGGTGGCAGCAACCGGAGCTCAGTGGTTCGACACAGCCAACGGGGTCCGGATCCGCACCGAATGAAGGTTCGCGACCAGCTCTGAATCTGCGACTGGCTGGGAGAGAGATGATGGGAGGCGCAGCTCGACGATGGATTGACGGCGGGCGACGCGGGGATGTGTTGTTGTTGTTGTTGTTGTTGTTGTTATCGACGAGGAGGATGATGATGCGGTGCGCGTCAGTGAGGGCGAGATTAGACGGGGTCGTGCGCCAAGCAGGCCGATTGTTTGGCGTGCGTTGGCGATGTTCGCAAGATCTGGAAGGGGATATGTTGTGTGGCCGCCGGGGTCCGAAGCGCTGACGGACGGCGCGTTTGCAACACACGAGATTGGTGATGCAGTTTGGGGTTGCGGCGATGTCAACACGGGATCAGTGACGATAGGTAGGCAGGGAGGGAGGTTTCGCGTTTGCTCGGAGGAGCTGAGGCAGAAGATGAAGATGTTGGTGCGGACGAGGGCGACGAGGACGAGGATGAGGATGAGGATGAGGATGAGGATGAGAGCTAAGGAAGAGATTCGGCAGCCCGCACGGAACTGGGCAGAACTTGGACGGAGGGCGGAGGGCAGAGGGCAGAGGGCAGACGGGAGCAGCGCGCAGTGCCTTTCGAAGATGATCCACCGGCGAACTTACCTTACCCATCGCCCCTTCCTGCTAAGGCCGCGCTAGGGCAAGATGCAAGCGCAGAGGCGCGGTGGGCCGGAGGGTCGTGCCTTCTTCTCCTACGCCCACATCCCAGCCGTGATACGTCGGCCCCTCCCCCACTCCCTCGGCTGATCGACCTCGTGCTGCCCTCTCGCCGCCCGAGCCCGCCTTTCAAGCGAGGCCGCCGTTTAGCCGGCAAGCGGCGCGTAATCTATCCAACACGCCGGGGTGCAGCTAGCATTCGTCTCCCACGCCTGCTCTTTCGCCCCTGCCCCCTGCTCCCTGCTCGGGCTGGACTGTGTAGCTCCTGCTCCCCCGACTAGCTGGCCCAGCTCGCCAGCTTATGTCATCCCCCCGGCGCCAGATGCAACAATGGCATGGCGGGAAGACATGGCATCCAATGGCACCCACAATCCATGCTCTCGCCGTGATTGGCTGCCGAGAGAGAATTCCCCCGTGGCTCGCTGACTCAGCCGTCCCAGCCATTCCCGCTCTCCAGACCGTGCGGACGACGATATACTTAGTATACGGCCTCTCTCTCTGTGTCGGTACATATTATCCATCCACCTACACACCCACACATCCTCACACATACACACACAAACTCTCTCTCTCTCTCTCTCTCTCACCCGGTCACAACTCGCCTTCCTACACATCTTCGCTGCTCGCTTCGAATGAACGCTCTGCTACTGCTGTACCCCAGGCACACGCGAGCCAAAGCCAGGACCACCTCACCAATCCGTCGCTACAGGTAAACACCAAGGATCCCATCCCATCCCATCCCCGGCCCAGCTCTCTCTGCATGCCGTGAACCGCCCGAGCCGCTACTCCCACCACGACCCGAGATCTTCCTGTCTTGTAACTGGACAGACTGGACGGTCCTGGGTGGGCGTGCTCCTATTTCGGTCTCGTATCAGATTTGAATTCGGCTTCGTCCCCCTCTCTTCCTCACTCACACGCTGAAGTGAGAACCCCAACCGGCTCAGGCGAACGGTGGTAAATGACGTCCGAAACCCCAGACCGCGAAACCGTCACCGATGTGTCGACTGATCTGCGAGCTGAGAAGGGAGGAAGTGAGAAAGACGGAAAAAAAAGAAAAAAAAAAAAAAAAAAGAAAAAAGTCTTTGTTCCTGTCCGAAGCCTAATCTGCCGCCGCGCCCAACAAACGGATGTGACTGGCCGACATGCCGTGATGTTTCATCGACGAAGAACACGTGATGCGGCTCGGGTAATGTTTTGCTGGCTTCTGCCTCTCTGGGCTCGGGAGGAGAAGCAGCAGTGCAGCTCGATCATCTCAAACGTGCCCGTCCCCGTAGAGCTCCCGGGCTTGGGCGGAGACGATGGTGATACCCGTCACGTGACTCGCCGTAGATTCCTGACCGGTCCAGACGGTCGGCTCCTCCCATGACTAGAGTACCGGGGACCTGAGGTACGGTATGTACGAAGTATCTTTCATCGAAGCGCAAACCTTCCGCGACCCTGAGATCCCGTCTAGCGTGTCATACATTCGCGCCAAACTCACAATCCTCGGGCACGTTGGCACTAGTTGCTGGCATGCATGAGTCGGGGACGTTTGACTTCTAGACTTTAAATGTGTTCCCGTCCGTTGCATGAACGGGTGGTCCCCTCTCCTGTCGTACCGTCGACCCCTCCTCTCACCGGCCTGGTACTCAGATCTCGCGATGAGGAGATGTGATTTCTGGATCGCCTATCTGGCACAAGCACGTGCGATCATGCCTCGATGTAATGTACGCTCCCGGCATCATGTCCACCCATTTCTCCTCTCTCTTTTCTCTTCTCTCCTCCTTTCTCTTCTCTCCTCCTCTCTCTTCTCTCTTCTCTCCTTTCCCTTCTCTCCTCCTCTCCTCTTCTTACTTTTTCTCTCCCCCTCTCTTGCTTAGGCGCTTTCTCCATTCTTCTCTCCGCCGCCTTTCGTATCGCATCAGCTGCAGCAGAGGCTGGGGCGAGTCTACAACTCGAACCGCCAGCTCATCATGCAAACATGCCTGAATCCACCGCTACCGAAAACCCACGACACTACACGCACGGCCCGAGGTAGCCATGCATCTCCCGACCTCTGCGTGGTGGTCACCTCGTTCTCCGCGCACGCGCTCCTGATCCCCTGATCCCCTGGATCCCCGTCGGTCGGAAAACACAACAATCGCTCGCTTGCCACCCCCGCCCCACATTTGAAGGCTCTCCGTCCGATCTCGCACGCTCATTCGCCAAGCGCTAGCTCAGGTACGCCTGGCGGGAGGAACAAATTTCCACCGGGCCACGATCATCGACGTCGTATATATGGATACAAACAATTACATCTACAATTACAAGTGCAAGAAGCCATCCCCTCCTGTAGGCAAATGTACTTCCTCCTGATCATCTAGGCCCATCCTACCCTCTTCATTCGGCTCCCGACACCAACCCCCCCGCCTCCCCCCCAAACACATCTGGGTCCTTAACGCCGAAGTGCCCGCTCGCCGACACCGACATATCGGTTTGCCATTGTCTTCTCGCCCCTTTCGCAGCCCATCCTCACGCCACGCCACCATGGATATCGCCCTTGAGCTTTGTGATACCTTCATCTTCGACCACGTCTACGCCGCCGTGGCGCCTCTCAAACCCGCATCCTATAGCCCCATCAGCGGGGCAGGCAACTGGACGCTCTCCGACATCAAAGCAGCGTCGCCATGGCATTTCCAGCCCGCGAGCTCTCTGCTCTCTTTCGCACCCCGCGATGTCGCATGGCTGAGCCAGGTCCCTAGAGATAACATCTTGCGACAAGCTCTCTCCCTCTTCCTCATCATGTGGTACGTCCTTCCGGCCCTCCCGCAGCAAGCAAAGCATCTCCTAACACGCCCAGGATCGCCGGCGCAGCCCTCTACTTTACCGTCTCCTCCCTCTCCTACGCCTTCGTCTTCGACAAATCCACCTTCAACCATCCGAAGTTCCTCAAGAACCAGATCCGGCAAGAGATCAAGCAAGCCACCGACGCCATGCCCATCATGTCGCTGCTCACCATGCCCTTCTTCCTGGCCGAGGTGCGCGGCTACTCGAAGCTATACGACGATTTGGCCGACGAGCCCTTCCGTTTCTACAATGTGCTGCAGTTCCCCTTCTTCATCCTCTTCACCGACATGTTCGTCTACTTCATCCACCGCGGTCTACACCACCCGCTGGTCTACAGGACCCTACACAAGCCCCACCACAAATGGATCATGCCGACCCCCTACGCGTCGATTGCCTTCCACCCCGTTGACGGGTGGGCGCAGTCTCTGCCCTACCACGTCTTCCCGTTCATCTTTCCCCTGCAGAAGTTCGCGTACCTAGCCCTCTTCTTCTTCGTGCAGATCTGGACGGTGTTTATCCACGACGGGGAGTACGTCGCCAACTCTCCGGTCCTGAACGGCGCCGCCTGCCACACGTTGCATCACCTGTACTTCAACTACAACTACGGGCAGTACACTACGCTCTGGGACCGACTCGGAGGCAGCTACCGCAAGCCGAATGAAGAGCTGTTCAGGAAGGAGACCAAGATGGGGGCTGCGGAGTGGAACAGGCAGGCCAAGGAGATGGAGAAGATGGTCAAGGAGGTTGAGGGTGTGGATGATCGCTCGTACGACCCGGAAGACGACGTCAAGAAGACCAGGTAGATTTCCCCCGGCGTGTTGGAGGGAATGGCATGTGGGGGGCCTTGCCTAATGATGCGGATGCGCAAGTTGTAGATACCAGGGTGACGATTCACCAGCAGCAGCAACGGCGTTTCGGCATGGCTCTCTGCTCTGATAATACCCTCTGTTGATAGATTCCTGGTTCGGGGTCGGGGTCGGGGTTACTGATTGATTAGATGCATACATCCTGAATACCACCCTTGGTCCTTCTCATCCAAACACCCTTCCCCCGCCCACTCACCAGGTTTTTCCTGCCTTCTATCCTGCCAAGCACAACCAACCCTTTGCTGTGAATCACTTGGTCCGCAGGCCAAAGAGAGCACCAAATGAGCGTCTTCTCAGGAGTGATCCAGTGTGTTTCTGCAAGGCCAGAAGGATCTGCTCCTCCTCACCCGGTGCTTTCGTTGGCCTCTGGACGCGGTAGATTTGTGCGCCTCCGGCCTCCGCATCACCACTCCGGAGTGCTTGACGCGCTCCCGGGGAAGAGAGCGACGCATCCGCAGACGCCACCGCAGACGCCCACGGGAGCGGGAGGCGTGAGGGACACGGAACGGCCAGACCCGCTCCCGCTCCCGCTCCCGCTCCCTGGCGACTCCTTCGTCCGGGACGTGGTGTCGGGAGACGAGCTCGGGCTCTTCGCTGCATGGTACCTGGTGGATGGGGGGTGGGTGATGGCAGAGGCGTACATCTCCCCCATGCAGCTCTCTCATTTATCCGTCTCGCCTCTCTTGAGCTCTCGAGGTCCTTCCCTTGCTCTCCTTGCGTCTGCTGCGTCTCTTGCCTTTCTTGCCTTTCTTGCCTTTCTTGCTCTTCTTGCTCTTCTTGCTCTTCTTGCTCTTCTTGCTCGTGCTTCAGAGGCGTGTTTCTTGGGGACGGAGGGAGGCGAGGGGGAGGAGGGGAAAGGAGGAGAAAGGAGGGGAAGGGAGGGGAAAGGAGGAGAAAAGGTGGGCCGGCTATAGGAAAGCTCCTTTCAAATATCTTTTTCTCTCTCTTCTTCACCCCCCACCCCTTTCCTCCTTCCTCCTCTCTCTTTATGTTCCCCTTCTTGTTTGCCGTTTGCTATTTCCACTTTTTATCTTTCACGTCCTGTCTCTGTCTATTTCTCCCTTCCCCTTTCCACTGAATCCCTCTTTCATCTCTCGAGAGTTGGGTCCCAGGGGACTTGCCTCGTGCTTGTCGCCCTGTCCCTGGATAGTCGAGTCTTGCGGCTCAGAGTCGTGGAGAGATACAGAACCATGCTGACTGTAGGTAAAGCCTAGTCTTGCTGTTGCTTAGAGGTCTTAATTGAAGGGATGGTTTGGCTGGAGTGGTGGCCTAGTTGAAGTGGCCGCTTGACAGATAAGCAGGGTCGTTTCTCTTGTGGCGCACACATTCTTCTTACTCCTATGCTTTTATTTCTCAGAAGCTTCATTCCTGGGCATAGATGCACTGTTATTTTCCCAACCCAGTCGAAGGCGTCTCATATAGTGTAGGCATGTACCAAAGTCGACCTACCTGGACTCTGGAGACGTGGCATTGTGAGCTACTTGCCCCTTTTGCCAAGAGGGCAATAGAAGCCGATAGGATCCACGAGATATACGCTAATGTGACTAGGAGAGTTTGATACACAAAGACTGAGCTGAGCTGCGGATGGTGCTCAGCTACCAAACATGCTAGAGGATACTGCAGATTGCGGTGTGAAGATCTGGATATCGTAGGTCAGTGAAGATTTCACTTGAGTTAATATAGAGACATTAAATAGAGGATTTGAAAATCTCAAGCATGCATACTTGCGTTTGCTATATCATCTTCCACTACACTACAGAGCACGACAAAGGGTGTATTAATCAAATTAACGAAGCAACAATACAAGAAGAGTTAACAGCGCCTACATCTCATCACAAGACTTGAATAGAAATACACTCTCACAGGAGCGCGAAACGCCCATGTTCAACGTCGAACTTGGATTGAAGACATGCCTGATCGGAAAAATCCAACGACCACAGTCTTTTCTCTCAAAACAGACTCGACTGGCGAACCCGCTCGCAAGCCCCTAGCAAACTCAGGTCCCCGAGCCCCTCAGCCTCTCCATCCATGTCAAGCACGACATACCACTGACCCTATTCGATCTCACCAGCACCGTGTTGCCTATCGCGATATACTTCTGAGGAAAGCTCTATTGGAGTTATCTCGAGATACTATTGCATAACATGCCTGCGTAGGCCGCAAAGGGCCGAGTCAAAAATACGCGGGTTGGTGGGAAGCGAAAATGAGGTGTTGCTGGGAAGGACCCCTCGGAGGTGTGGTTCTCCACGTCTGTCTGCTAGCTGCCCAACGAGCCTAGCTGTAATGTAGTCTAATACCATATCTGACACCGTGGTAGAATACCTCTGCGCAGCGTTGATGGGGTTGCTGGAATAGTTGATTGTAAATAGATATATACATATGTGCGTGTATACATTTCTACACACATATACACCTGTTTCTCCCCATCTGCATCAATGTCTTATTCCTCTTTAATTCCTCGATTTTCTCTTCAAAACTGCCTGCCTGGCCACTCATCGCCCTTCCTCGCCTCACGAGCTCACCTTAACACCTCGATGCCCGCTTCTCCTCTTCTCCATTTGACTTGCGTGCCTCGGGGTGCGCGTATACATATATGTCCAGGCATATCTCATCGAAACTCGGCTGCACTGACTGAGCTGGTGAGAGGTGCGGCTGTCGAGGCAGACATCGGAGAAGCTGGACGAGGCTGGTGATCCAATGTCCTGCCAGTGCCAGTTGGGACAGGTAGCTACCAGACATATCCGCTGGCTAGACCTCTCGTGGAGCTACACGACTGTTGGCTCCCACCACCATGAGCCGTAACCTGGGCATTTATATTGGGTGAGTATGATAATATCTACAGAAGATTGGCCGGAGACAGACGACAAAAAGGTTTTGTTGGCAATAAGCGAGGCGAATCAACAGCGAAAATCTTTCTTCTTGGCCTGATCTGTTCTTCTGATGAGTATCTCGTGACCAGGACTTGAGATGGATCACTCACTATCCCAATCCATCTGCGAAGGTCGCAAGCTCAAGCCTCTGTCCTCTAGCGAAAGTATCAACATCGAGGAGTCAAGCTACCTCTTAAACACGATTGCTCCTCAACGCGCAGCGTCTGCAAAGCTCAAAATCAAGCACTGTGAAGAGAGATGAATGGGTATCGGACGAGACTACAGGCTCTGTCAGGAATGTATGAGTCAATATATTGATTCCCTGCTCTAATTCGTCAATTCCATTTCCTAATGCACGAGGCATTATATCAACGACCCCTTCCTGGAGCTTGGAAGAGGCAACGGCTGGATACAAGAGCAGCAAGACAAGAAACTGGATGCGCTGCTGCGGTCCTCGTGGCGGGTCCAACTCCAGACCGATCAGGTATTTTGGATCTCCAGATGGATTGTTGAGCACCGGTCTACGCAGTCTAGTCGCTTACACGCTGACGTTGCGAGTATCGGGCGGTTTTTTCCTTTCCTTATCTGGAAATTAGAAAATGGGTGCTAAGACGTATGACAACAGCAACGTGTTTGACAGCGAAACAGAACCCAGAATAATCGAGCCGTGGTGTTTTCCGCCTCGACTGGTTGCTGACCCTGCTGCGTTCGGGGTTTGGGGTATTTCTCGAACAGGCGGGACCTGGTGGTGAGGGATGGATGTACAATAGCTAGACCCCCGGCATCGACTCCAAGCCTAGTAGTTGAGCTGTGAGACAGCTCATTATAAGAATTGTAGCAGATGATTGTTTTTATAGCTTCTTGAAAAGAATCCTTTCGGTACCCACTCAGCCGCTCTCCACTCTGTGGTAACGGGATTAGATCAGGGATGATATTATCAAATGTGCATTTGGCTACTGATATTTGGAATCCCATTTCCCTTTAATAATTGACTTGCGTGGCTCAGCGAAGACAAGAGGCCGTTTGATTTTCCACCTGGAACCAGCAAGGACCTGGCACAAGATGAGAATCGCATTTAACCCAAGATAATCCGCTCTTCAGAAAAGCCCTTGCCAAAACATCCAGTGTCGCTCCGTGGGCGCCGATGAGCGTTCCAAGATAAAATCTAGCAACATCAGCGGCGGCCTAGGTAAGAGAAACTCGAGAGCGAGGGTTGGCAGTGACCTGGTTGAGGTTTTGTCGGCCTCAGTGTCAGAGAAAACATGCCGTTTTTATGCGGCATGCATCAATGCTAATAAGTACGAATCAATCTCAAACGGAAAACTCCGAACAGTGACGACTCGGAATTATACAGTGTAAGTCGTTACTTACGCACCTTGCATATTTCCTACCACTAGAAAGGAAATTTTTGATAATTTGGCAACTTTGGCGTATACGACACATCTTGATATTTTGTTTACATACCTAATGCGAGAGAAATTCAGTGTAGTTTCAACATCTTAATTTTAAGTTGACATGTAATCTTAGTATACGTACGTTACAGCTCATTTATATATAACATTTATCTTGCATCGAATGTCTTTAATCACGAATCAACATTTCATATCCGCATTGTGATTATTATCACATCTTTCAGTGTCGAGGGTAAGATCCAGGGCTCTTAATTTGTTGACAGATTCCCGGTTATACTTGGAGCATAGTAGCACAATTAACAATACCCATTTGACAGAATTACCTACCGCAGCAAACCGGAGCCCCTACAGTATTTAATAAAAGCAGCATGTCTTACTCTCCAGCCTTCCCTACTACCATCAAGTTTATTCCAGGAACGTCTGCGGTATGGCGAATCAGGCTAGATGAAATTCCGAAGAAAATTTTCTACCGCTTGTACACCATGCAGGCGCTGTTTGTTTTGCTTCTTTAAGCTTTGGCTCCTAGATCCTGACCTCCGAGATCGCTTTTCCTTGCTGATATCTGCTGGAAAGCCTATTCCCTCAACCTGATAGCAATTCTTCACAAATGATTGATCGCCCGGGTGATCTTCTAGGTCCTGTATCTGCGCGTTCTCGGGTGATTTGTAGGATCCGTGGAAATCATCAGACTCTTTGAAATTTGCAGTGAGAGTAGAGTGTAGGTACCAGAACTCGGGAGAGGAACGCACTGTCGCTGCTTTGTCGCGGGCTCAAGGCTTCTTTCTCGCTATCACGTGTAGGCGCGAGCTGTGTTTTCCTTCTGATCAAGTCGACGCTTCTTTCGTGTTGACTCGCTTCTTAAGCGAGAATTGCCAGGGGTGACAGCGGGGTTTTGCCCGGCAGCAACGCTAGCTATATTCAACTAATCTATATAAGAACTTATCTGTAGGTCTATCAGATAGATAACATAAGATTATTCCCATAATCTTGCAAGTTAATTTTGCTGATCGCCTACTGGTCGGCATCTTTGCGTAAGTGCTTCACGTCCTTAGAGGTTTGTGGCACGAGGCTATTTTGTTCATTATTATATGGCTAAACTACACCTATGCATTGGGTGACTGGTTGAAACAACGATGTTAAATGTCTTTTGGTCAGCGTAGCAGTCTTGGTGTTTATAAAGCAATTGAATTAATGTTTATATCTCCCTGCTCAAAAGGCATACGATATCATTCTCTCTAGGTAGAGTAGCCGCAGTCCATACTGAGAGGAGTAACTCCATAGACGATTCCTTCGAATATTTCTTCATGGCATTTTAACCTGTCTCTTTCGGATCAGAGCTGTCATCTTAAAAATATGGTAAATTTCGAAATGTCCCTGCTCGTCAACACACCTTCCTAGCTCAAAAGCACAAAATTGCGGCATCTCGTTACCATAGAAGTTGTCCGGCTTGAACGAAGAAGAAAAAATCTATCAGAACTAGCGGTATCTTACGTAATTGCACAAGTCAGGCGAGAAAATAAGATACATGTATCCCTGGAGTTTCTATACAACTCTTCACTCGACTAGGATTCACTGTTGATAACAAACCGATTCAGCTCCGCGTTGCAGACTACCGTTCGCCGAATAATGTAAACCTACTGAAAATCACGGCCAAGGCTTTTCAGTATCACGGATCATTCTATATTTAGGTATACAGGCAAAAGCGGTTAACACCAATCAGCCCCTACATTCCGGTCCGGCCAACAAGGCCCCGATGTACTCAGATTTGGTATCGCAAAGAGTCGATCAAATCACATCAAAACCAACTCGTCTGTAAGAAGAACAGAACTCTGGTTATCCATCGAGCCACTGAAGTCTCTACTCAGATATACTCAAATATACTCAGAAAAGATCTAATAAATACCGCTGTGAAAGTACGTTCCTCCAGAACGCAAAACGTTGAAGTGCCTGGCCTCTGATAGCTGATTGATTCCATGAATCGGAGTCGTGAACACACCAGTACATACATTTGCAGTAGCTGAGATATATAGAAATCGATGCTTCTACTCTCCTCAATCATTCGATCAGCTTTAAACAGTGTCTGCAGCACGCCGTGGACAGAATCTTGTGTCTGCAGACGACAGACCCGACTCGGGGTCTGCAGGTTGGCCGCCTCCAGCACCTTACACGAACCGAAGAAATGCTAGCAACAATCACTCAGCACCTGATAGAGCGAAGATGTCATTAGAGAATCAGGTTGGTGAGCCTAAATTCCGATCGACTTTGTATAGCTCAAGGACTACACCGGGCCCCCAAAATCCAGATATTGACCTGTTTCGTCGTTTTGTACTTTCCCCTGTACTAGGGCTAGATTCGAGAGCTCTCTGCGATCTTACATGCGGTGAAACACGCAATTATTATTCTCGTTAGAATCCTAACTGGAACCGGAGTTAGTACTTTGCGCATGTCCTCGTCGCTGCTGACAAATTCAGAATATCGAGAGAGTTGGATCAAATAATCTGGGTAGACTCGATCCGCAGGACATAACCAGGCTCGTTTTTCAGTCGAGAACTTGCGCAAGAGGCATGCGAGCGGCTGCAACTAGGGCACGGTGAAATGTAACAGGGAGAGTGTAAAGGATTAGAATGATGACTTGGAGGCAGGCATCATGATTTCAGCTTGGACAGACTCGGATATATGCAGCTTGATGCTGGTAGAAATATATGTATAAACTGTGTACAGAACAAGATCCGGGCAGTTACGGGAATTTAAAGCAGTCTCAAAGCGTCGAATGCTGGCTTAACATGACGTATGACTGCCGAATAGCCCAGGCCAGTCTCTGAAACTCTTGATTTGATTGTAACACGTTTCATCTAGCTAGAGTAGCACTCTCCAATAACTAACCAGAAACTACAGTACGCACTTTGGTAATATAGTCATGCCCATTATTTCAGGTCTTCGATCATACATCTCCAATAATCAAGTACACAATTGTAAGAGAGTAGCCAGTGATAGGACCAGTAATGTTACTGACTTTCTAATATAAGCTATTTCAAACAGGCGCCAATTATCTTCACAGTCTCATACATTCAAAATGATTTTGCTCATTCTAAATCTGGATCTATAAGAATATCTCACGCCATTCATGGCCCAGTAAAATCGGTTTAGGTTTTATGCAGAATCCTGGCCTTCAGACTTTTTGTGAAATCGCTGGCCACTCTACTCCATGGTCCAGCTATAATTTGGTATTTTATGCGAACAATCCTTGAGGACCAAATCTATTCCGTACGAAATACTAGTACATGTAATGATCTCCACAGTCGGGGACCTCTCAATAGTATCTATTCATACGTACATTAGGGCCCTCCCTATCAAAGCACTCCCTATATAAAGCTTCGAATTAGCTCTCGGGGCAGTTGAACGCGAGTCTTATTGCGGCGGCGATGTATCGACACCATTCCCCAAACTGGACAATATCTATGCCACAAACTTCTCCATGATAAATTTACAAACGCTCTTGAATCACAGGGGACGACAAGAAGTCCTCGAGCTCGATAAAATCATTTGCAGATGGCCCAAAGTTTGAATTGGAAGGTACTGTGTTTGGCGGGGTCGCTGGCCATCCGCGAGCTACTCGGCTGACTAGGCCGGGAAGCGGAAAAGGCTCCCATCTAAAAGACCATCATATTGATAAACCAGAAATACTATGGCCAAGGCAACTTAAAAGAAGAATTCGCGGTTCTGATTGCATTCGAAGGGAAAAACCTCAATCAATTGCTGTCAAAGCAAGCCCTCTGAGATCTTGAATGTAGCTGCAGAGAGAATGTTCTGCTAAGATCCCCATTTCGTCCAGTGCTAGTCTTAAAGATGACCTGTTTGCTATTATGTACTGTCTAGTCTCATCGTATCTAGAACCTCGGGTCGTGAAGTCCGACGCATTCGCGGACTGAATTTTTGGTCGAGTCTCAGGGTCAGAGTCGTAGTCAAGATCATTCGACAACTCAATCATAAATTGGAGTCTTTCTGCCCTGTTCAAAGTCACAGATTCGAGAAAATTTACCCCTCCCGCTCTGCGCTGGTTCTCGGCCACAATCAAGGCGCTTCGACCTATCTTGGAGGGAATTAGGGTCGGTATCGCTCGTTCAAATGATAGATGAAAAAAGAGGGCTAACTTGAAAGATGAAACTGTAGAGCCGAGATACGTGTTTAGCTTATGAGACTTCTTTGGAAGGGAATTGAAGACCAAGGGATGACTTACTAGTAGATTGGTATCTCGAATACCTGCGTAAGATGTACGTTAATAGCCATCGTTATTGTAGATTCTTAAACAAGATTTACTATCTACTATGGTCTTTCTTGTGCCATGATAATTGGCCCTCTTTGCAAGATAGAGCTGTCTTGGGATACGACCTTCACATCTCAGTAGTCTGCATCGGCGAGGGACTGAGACGAATTTGTTGGCACTGACCAGAAATTGATGTGACACTTCAGTCGTGAGTTAGCACTAATAGATATACGAGTTGCTAGCCTCAAACCAGGCTCGAGGATTGCCCAGATTGCAGGATTTTCGGCTCATTTCTTGAGCAGGGCCGATGAAATTTGATAAAGAACCGACCATTAACTTACATTTCTTCCAAAACGGGAATCGCTCTTATGTGCTTAGGAGAATCGCTCCCCCGCAGCTAATTCCGTTTACTAAATGCAGGTAAATAGAGCTTTTTAGATTATCAACTGTTTTACTGTTATAAGTTGCTGGTATAGCTTTGAGCCTGGGGAGTTCAGCGGTGAAGCCAAAAAACCTTTGCTCCTGTTTTTCACATCAATATAAGTAAGTCATCTCGAAGGTTTTAGAATGATGGATCACAAACCAAAGGAGTTTATCCCAAGATTGAGACCGCTGCTATTTCCAGAGCGTGATATACTGACCTGATACGCTGTCATTTGCCAAGCACGTTTTTGGTACGCTATGTCTTGCGTGCTACCGTTTGACCTTTCAAGTCCAATATCTGGCGTAAGCTCACTTTCCCCTGTGTGTTTGATGATTGTGTGATCCACGAAGTCGACCTCTCCGCCGGGATGACTATATTTCTGGGCCATATCTGAGTAGACGGCTCATTTGGCACGTCGCTCATCTAAGAATAGAACAATTGCCAGATGGATGTAAACAAGGGAAATCCGTGCCGGGGATTTGCAATCATCTAGATAAATCAAACTTCCTTATCGCAGCTGTGATTCCCGTTGTATCGTGGTATATTGCGCCGATCCAGAGAGCTTCGTTGGTAACTCTTGCTCGCCGCAACGAACGTGGACTAGGAGGCACCGTTGGGACTGGTAGGGCGGTGGGTGCTGACATATATTCCGGCTAGAAAGGGTATGGAAATCCGAGTCAATGCTAGAAGATTCGTTGCTGGTAAGAGAAAATCATGGGGTTTCAAGTCAGAAAACTGTCCAAGAAGGAATTGCGTATGCATCCGAAGCACCCGCAAGTGTTGAGCCGAATGAAGGACAGCGCAAAGAATCCTTACAAGCCGCAAACACAAGGCAAGCCATAGGGTCTGTAGACTTTAAAAGTTGATTATGACTTACTCTGCTGATAGACTAAGTATGGTGATATTCAGCTTCGTAAATTATGGACATTAGGCATTTGCAATGTTTACACGGATCAGTGCCTTCGGCTAGCCTTGAAGCACTGAAATTACATCGGTTAGAGTTCGGGGGTTTGCAACACAATGAAAGCTCGTGCGTCGTATGCTCTTCGTAGACGCAATAATAGATCCTCGAGCCAAAACTTATACTCCATCAAAGACAGAGTACCAGCGACACAGAGATAAGATGCTCGACAGATTCTGCCAGCGTGTGAGTGATTCCAGCAATTACAGTTAAAGCAGAGACTCAGTCTGTAATAGACCCAGTACTTATGATAGTACTGAAAGATACCATTTGGCTTGACGCGTGAGCTGAGCAATCTACCCAGCCGACCGTCATTCCGCTGTGAGGTGCGCGACAAGTTGGTACATACTAATTGCCGCATACAATCACGTGCTTCGTGTGGTTCTGCTCGTTTACTTATTTAGCCAGGGGCAAATCTTGAGGGCTCTCCCTGCTCATATTCGAATGGACGTTGATCTCGATAGACCTGATCTATATCGCCTCTTCACCATAAGCTCGAATGTTGCTCGAGTGCGCAGGTCTATCCCCATGATGCTGCATTCATCTTGTAAATTTTCATGCGCTCTCATCAATCTAAATCAGAAAATTCTCTTAACCTTACAAAAGAAATGGAAATTCCTGAAAAATACTCATTCATTCTTTAGGGAATCAAGGGTGTGCTCAGAATTGTCATAGATAATTCCTGCTGAAATTAAAACTTCCAATAACGACTTTAGTCTCCGGCCCACTCGTTCATGAAAGATCTTGTTTTTGCTGATAAGTGCTCCGCCCAGAATTGACTTTCAACCCAGGGAAACAAAATGGCACGTCAATGAAAGATTACTCAGCTACCGAAACCTCTTCTGAATTCGCGTGCAATTCGGACCAGGCTCAGCGATGATGTATCGGTGGTTTTCTACGGCACTGGGGACTGCGCAACTCCATCCTTGACGTGCTCCTCGAACTGGGTGTCGTGTGGTAGTCTGATCGTGAATATGCGATTCTCGAAGAGGGTAGACATAACGACGGTCGCTACTTCTCGAGACGATTTCTCAGAGAAGACTGCGTCCGGTGTTTAGCCTTGAAAGAGGGTTTCCCTTGCTTCGAAGATGTAAATATAGAAATATGTCCTGCTCTCCATCCCACCTAACTCCCATCCCCAAAATAAAACCAAAGTATTAGCAATAAACCTTTTTTCGCTCTGTTCCCCAGCCAGGTGCGGCAACGATCTAAAGTGGAAAAGCACCGCATCACCCACTAGAGGCCTTGAATCAAAACACTACATCAGCTCATTATCGCACAGCATGCCTTCCCGCGGCACACCACTCGCCAAATCACTGTGAAAGCATGGAAAGAAGAGGAAGACAAAGCAGCGAGCACAACCAAAGAGTCCCAACTCGACATTACGTATACAACACCCTCCCCCCTATCCCCGTTTTCAGTAATTTAAGCCAAGCCCTCGCTATGCAGAAAAGCAGCCTATCTCACCTCGTACTCTCAATCATACAGCTGTAAGCCTCAAGCGTATCGACTTCCTATACTTCAATCCCAGCCGTCACCCCCTGGCCCAGCTCGTGAATCTTGAACCCCCATCGTCACGCGACCCAACCAAAACCCATACAACATCAATCTCCTGAATATACAGCCAGTCCAAATATAAGGTTCCACATCTCAAATGT
Source organism: Diplocarpon mali (assembly GCA_024741835.1). NCBI lineage: Eukaryota > Fungi > Ascomycota > Leotiomycetes > Helotiales > Drepanopezizaceae > Diplocarpon > Diplocarpon mali. The sequence goes on along the minus strand of JAENRP010000146.1, from coordinate 56,763 downwards.
CTCAGAAGCAGAGAGAAGTAGGAGAAAGGAATCCGTAAACCAAGGCACTCGACATTAAAAGGCCTTATCGCACCCGTAACCACGTCAAAATCCTCACTAATCCAGTTCCATAGGTTTCGTTTTCGACCCATCAGGGCTCGGGGGACTCACGACTGTCGTGGGCACCTTTTCCTCGTCTCCGGCTTCGGGTATAGGCACTTCTACCATCTGTGGCCTGCCCGGTTCATCTTCTACGAGCGTGCTGCTATCGATGTCGAGAGACTCGGAGATACTTGATGCTTTTTCGCGGCGCTTGCGGCGCGCTTTACGTTCCTCTTCAGCATTATCTCGGCGCCGTACTCGTCGCATGCTGTCGCGTCGCTCGGCTTCTTCCGTGTCGTTTGCGCCATCGGCACCTCGCATACCTTGCAGCAGTAGAGCCGCCCGCTCGGCAATGTCATCTTCTGAACCTTCCTTGGTAGTGACGGAGTCTGGACTCATGAGGCCTTCGGAACCGGCAGATTCGGGACCCTTCAGCGCCTCTTCGATTTCGGGAATCTCGTCTGGATCGGGTATCTTCTGCCCTGAAGCAACACGCACTTGATGTCTATTCTGTAGGCGTGCCCTTCTCCTTCGGTCACGTTGGTCTCTAGCCTGTGGAGCAGCAGCTCGTAGCTTCTCCAGTAGTGAGTCCATAGCACCTGTTGACACTGGTGATGTTGGCGTGCTCCCATCTGAAGATCCAGTGACTTTGAGCTGGGCATGCTTTCGCTTCATATTCGCCTCATTTCGTTTGCGTGTAGCTTCGAGCACTATGTTCTTCTCTCTCGATTTCTTCCACTCAGTCACGAACATTGCAAGCTTGGAGAAGAAGTCTCTTCGCGCATTCTCATCGCCAGGATCTTCGCCATAGAAGGTCATGATATCGTCATACGTTCGGATCATTTCTTCCAAGTATAGTTGCATTTGCTCAGCCTTCCTTCTTGCATCCTTCATCGACCGCTGGACGACTATGCTGACCCGGTCTTGGGGATGAAATTTTTTAGGGTCGCTCAAGTTCCCTGAATCAAGGGACATTTGAACATTTTTGATGTTCTCAATGTAACGTTTTGCATCTTGCTGAAGCTGCTCCACATTCAGCTTCATGGACGTGACAACTCCGGCAATGTCATCAGTAAACCCTTCCCATTCAGGATATTGAGTCCTGACGATACGCTCTATAAGGTCGGCGAAAGTCGATTCGTTTTTGTCATCCTTCACCATGGCAAGACGAGCGAGCGAACTCAGTTTGAAACCACTGGCTTGCTTGTTCGAATCGTTCATGTAGTTACCGAGATCCAGGATGAGACCGAGGACATTCATCAGAGATACCGAATCCCGCAAAGATTCGGACACTTCCACGACTTGCTTCAGCTTGTTTGAAATCTCATCATACTCTACCTCAAATGTCCGCGTCAGAGCCAAAGCCCTCATCCTCGATTTCCAGTAGTGATGGAGCTCAAAAGAGGTTTGAAGATAGATCTGATCTTCTCGGGTTAGCTCGTTGGGATCCATTTCGCGCGTGTCTTTGTTTGCGTCAGGTCCCGTCCAGTCCTTGCTGTACGGCGCCATCAACTTGGCGGTGTTCTCGGGTACATTGCACATGTCTTCTTTCTGGAAGAAATCCATGACGACCGCATTGTCTAAGACCTCCTTGTCGCAGTGAATGACCATCTGAACGATCTTCTCAACCGAGTAAGAAGAGAATTTGGCGAGGGAAATTTCTAAATAAATTCAGTCACAGATTCGGGCGCGGGCTCTCAGATACTTACGGAATGTTCTCATGAGATCATTGGAGATGATCTGCTTCTTTTCTGATTTCTTACTGGCCCCCTTGCCGAGTTGTTTGATCTCTTTAGCCGAGAAAAGTTTTTCTACTTCCTCCAGAACACCCTTCCTTGACAGCTCGGCGTACTTTTCTTCCTTCTCCGTTGCAGTTGGTGTATGTGCTGCCCAATGAGTTGTCATAGGCGTGTCAACCTTCTCCCAATGAAGAGCCTTAAGTTTATTCTTGGGTCTAGTAACAGGCAAGCCGAGCGTTGGTGCAGTACTGTAGGCTGGTTGGTTCAAGAAACCGCCAGACTCTTTCGCTGGCATCGGCGGAGGCGGCGGAGGCGGCATCATACCGCCCAAACCTGGAGGGGGAGGCGGAGGCGGCGGCGGGGGTGGCGGCGGCGGCGGCGGCGGCGGCGGCGGCGGAGAAGGCCCAGCTGNGGCCGGGCATGGGCGGGGGGGGAGGCGGAAGTGGCCCATTGAACCCTTCCGCTTTGAGTATTGTTTCATCCTTGGGTGTCCTAGGCGAGCCAGACTCGAGACTTGGATGCGAGGGCCCCGTGGTGACTCCATCCCCATCCTCATCATCGCTTGCATCATATCGCTTATTTTTCGAGATCATTTCCTCCAAGTATTTAGGCGTTTGCTTTGGTCGTCTCAAGTCAACCACGCGAGGTTTCTCATAAATAGTACCCTCGTCATCATCCTCAAAAAGAAGTTCTTGGGAAGTGACAGGCTTCCGAGGTATCTTTGTTTGACGAGTAACACTCCCAAGCATACTATTAGTGAAGTCTCTCGGAGGTGTCCCTAGGCCGGCACTGGACCCATCTCCGTCCATTTCCTCCCGGAGTGCACGTAAACGATCAGAAGGTCCTGCAGCGTCACCCCACACGCGGCCCTCCAGCTTGTAATGGGTCTTCTGGCGCTCGATCTGCATCTCAAGTCTGTCCATAAGTTTCTCGCGGTCCAAAATACCTTTCATTCGGGAAGGGTCAGTCTCTGCTAAGGGCTCACCATTGCTGCCCTTAGCAGCGTTCGAGGCGGCTATATCTTGAGCATCCCGAAGCATAAGATATAGTTCCCTGGTCTCAAGCTCATTTCTTTGGGCCTCCTTTGCTCGAGCGGCCTGAAGAGATTCCAAGTCACTCTTCAGCGCATCTGCTTGCCGCCTTTGGATTTCTATGACCTGGGCTTGTTCCTCTAGCTGTCTTTGCAGTTTTGCGACCAATCCTTCGGCTCCGAGCTCGATCTGAGCTTTCATCTCATCCCGCTCGGCCATTGCCGAGTCGGCAATCTGCCGAGATTCTAACGCCTCATCCAAAGCTTGCCGGGCTTCCGAATCGGTGTGAAGCTTGTCGAGCAAACTCTGAACAGTGAAGTTGAGACTTTGCTTGAGATCCATGTCGGGCAGCCTCCTATCCATGGCGACATAACTGAGCATGGAGTCCACCAATTGGAACATGCGCAATCTCTCCTCGCCATCATTGTCACGGATAAGTAACAAATGTTGCAGAGCGGATATAAAATAATCCTGAGTTCTGCTCCCCTCGACTTTCTGCATGATAGCGTCAACGATCTGGGTTGGGTCGCTAAGATCTTTGACTTCTCCTTCGACACTGTCCTTGATGCTGCTATTCTCGCGTTCCAGGAGGTCTTCGTAGTCGATCGACTCATTGGTACGAAACCGTTCAACCTGCTTGTCTATTACATCGTATTGAAAACCCTCCATCTTGGTCAGGATCCGTTTGATACCACATGCTGTAAATTGAGCCCGGATGTGTACCCGAAGCTGCAAATCTCTCTCGGGCGCGTCCACGACCATGTTTATCAAGAATAATGTAGCAACTGCATACTCCATCAAGAGGTTTTCCATCCCAATGCCACCACTCCGGACTTCCTCGCTGGCCCCAACAAGACTGCCCATCTTTCCGCGGCCATCGACCGTGACTTCCACTACTCTCATCCATGCATCAAATCGTCCATTTTCTCCTTGCTGATTCTTGACGAAATCCATTGCCTGAATGACCTTCAAGTGGCCCTGGCCATCGGCCCAGTGACACAGGAACGTCAACACTTCGCTGACCAGCTTTCTTGTAGTTAGCCGAGGGGATATGAGGGATGTAGCCAAAGCCACAATGACCTGCTGATGCGCCAACGCATCATCGGCCCCAAATTTGTTGTTCATCAGAGCTTTCAAGCACTTGACAATGTCATATTCGCGGTCCAGATCCTTGTCGCTGGTCGATCCATCTGCTGGCGCAGGTCCTTGGGCTTGCCTTCTGTTGATCTTCCCGAGCACATTCGTGAGCGCGACCTGGCCCTGGCATTCAACGAAGGTTTTGACCCACCCGATCGGTTGCGTACGCAGACTGACAGCCAGACTTTGTAATTGCTTCGCTGAAATACTGTTATCCATGACTTTCCGTACAAACCACTCTGGGGTGCCTTCTTCGTCCGCGTTCGCCAGTATCTCCACATCGCGGCCGTATTGTCCCGTGTTCCTTACGTTGGTGCGTCTCTTCTGCTCTCCATGCCACTCTGTCAATCGATCCTGGTGTACCAACGTCCATTTCTTGGCCGCGGGGTATGCCATCATTTGCCGCTTGGCTTGATCTGGTAGATTGTGCCATCCTCGTTTCTGCATGAGTTCCAAAAATAGTTCCTCGATTACGGTATCGTCATTCGGCTTGTTGAGATTAAAACCCTCTCCCCCAATAGACCCAGAAGGCGATGCCGGCGAGAAATTATTTGACAATTTGCTGAAGCGATGCGATTCTCGACTCGCAGCATGAGACGGCGATAGAGTGCTATTGAAGGAGCTGTTTGAATTCGAATTTGGCATGGCTGTCCTGGAAGAGCTACCGGACGAGAAGACGCTGGACCGCTCGGTACCGGTATCCACGCTCAACTGGTCAAAGGAGGTTCGCCCGTACGCAGAGGATTGTGTCGTGGAGTAGGAATCGTAGCGCGAATTGTGCCCATTCAAGGTGCTCGCGTTACTGGTCCTCGCGGGTCCCCATTGCTGGAACTGAGTCCTGCGATCTCCCGTTGATGCCATTGTGATATTTCCTCCCCCTCCTGGTGCGGGCCGTGGTCCCGACGGATGTGAACTCCCCCCATTGGGTGGGGCTGCTAGGTCGTATAACGGTGGGTACTGGTGGAAATCAGATCCAGGCTTGTTCAGATGATGTGGCAGAGGTTCCCTCCGTACTGGCATTTGGTCGCTCCTGGGCAGGTAATCCACTGGTATCGGCGATTTTGAATCTGCAATCACGCTGTCGTAGGGAATAGATGTGATAACCCCGGCCATCATATTCAAACCTGTCTGTTCTGCACCGGGCGAATTAGGCTGCTCTATAGATATTACTGAGGATCCCCTGGCGTGTCGTGATGACCGTGATCCATTGGTAGATGTCTTGTCGAGATCCGCCCCCAACTTGCCATCATCGCTAGTATTTCTCCTATCCTTCTTGCTGCTCCTTGAAAAGAAGGACTTGCCCCCAGAGGACTGTCTGGACTTGCTATCGGTGGCGGACATGATGCGCGGTCTTTGGGTCCAAGGTTCCACCCACTGCTTCCGATGGTAATGGATCGCTGTTCCTCACTTCAATTGTGATGCGCCTGGCCGCGTGCAGTTAGATGTAGAGTTGTCCTAACTCCAATCCCTTCGCATAATGCCTCGAGTGTGTTGCCGAAGTCCTCACGTCGCAGCCGAAGGACAGATGGTGTCAAGAAAATGCTGCATGGAAGCGAATCAGCATGAAGATCGTGAAGCCTGCCAGGCTGAGAGCATCAGAGGCCCAAGGTAAGCGGGGCGGCGGTTAATTCCTTCTTGATAACAAGCTACTCACCAAGACTGTAGTCCTGCACCGCACTGTGTACCGTTATCACAAGGAAACGAGCTGGCAGGTCCGCAGAGGTAGGGCTTAGCCGAAACAGATCTGGAGAAGATGATGCTATTGCCGTCTGTGGTGCTGCCTTCCCTGTCTGGCGTATATTTAATCAGGAGGATTGGGGCTGAAACAGACTCTCCGGGGAATCCAGTTATCAAACGCAAGCACAGACCGTGGGTGTCAAAAGGATGCGATGTATAGCAGCAGTAGCAGGATTCTGAAATCAATGGATAGCAGAGTCAAGGATTGTTCATCAGCAGACTAATGGCAAAAGAAAAATGAGGATGTAATGTGCGTTGTTGACGTCGGCGCAGATTGTGAAATTGAAGTCCAGTTGCAGTTTGGACCCCTGAACGACTGCCAAGAATAGCGTGGCAGCCGAACTTTACGAACTGAGTCCAGCCGCGCAAATCTATGGCCGACGCAATATCCAGCCGAGAATCGAAAATATTTTCCCGCGCCCTGCCTCTGAGATTAGTGCTATTGTGCTGCTCTTTTCGTACCTTTGATCGCCGACTTATTAAGATAAGCCTCCAGTAACCTTCGCTGGATCACAATTGCGACCAGGCAGGTCAATTGATACCGGATGACCGACGCGTGGCAGGCCAAAGCATTGGGGATTCTACAAAGAGAAGCTGACGGCGACTTCTACATCCCTCACCCTGCACCAACGTCAACAATAGCAGACGAAGACGAGACTGTCAATATGGGATTATTCTCTGTCCTCAAGGTAAGAAAGCACCTACGAGGCATCTGCGGGCGAGGCTGACTTCCTGTAGACCTTGGTTATTCCCGCCATCATATCACTCGTCCTATATCTGTCGATATCCTACGTTTTCGTGCCTGTATGGAAAAGATACAGGAGTCGGTACGGGCAGTACCTACCATTAGATACCATTTCCATACAAACCTCATCGTTGCGGCACCGGATACTAGACACTATGGTGCAATACCTGCTTCCATCTTCATGGCGATCACAACTTGGACGGGACCGCTATGCACTTAGTGCGCAAGATGGCTCTGGAAGTGACTTTGATGAAGAAGAAGGGGAGGAGCTGTACGATGTTGATGATCACAGGAGGGAGGCCTTATCTCTGGATGCGAGGAGAGGGAGGGACGACGATAGCAGGCGGTTAAGCCGGGATTTGGAAGAGGGCTTCAAAGATGATAGTGAAGAGGATGATTCCGACAGTGAGAGGCTGGGCAGCATACTCGCAAGGTGAGGATTACGCCCAGCACTGCTCGTGGGTTGCCCAAAGTGCCTAGGCCGTCGGCAGGCAGCAGAACGCCATGAACAAAAGACAGACAAAGGACGGGCATAACCTAGCGAGCATATCTTCCTTCAGTCCTTACACAGAGTTCAGGGAGCATATCAATGTTCTGGATTGTCGGCACCAAGGCCTCGAGAAAAGTCTACATCATCAAAATTGAGCGCCCAACGCCCAAAAAACACCCATTACCAACTCTTTCTAACCTCCTTTGACGACCCACTATTCAGATGCTCAAGATTCCTCTTCAGATCTTCTCTCGCCTCTCTGACTCTCCCTTCCACACTCCCTCTAATGCTCCAACACAATCCTCCAAATACACCTGGGAGACTCACTTTCAAGCCCTCAAGCGCTCTCTTCTCCGCCTCTATCCTCTCCCTGTTCCACCTTACTGTCTCTCCTACCTCTCCTCTCCCTAGTACATGCACTCTCCAAATATCACACCAATGCGGTCACTCCCCATGTCCTAGGCGCCGTGCAACTGCAACAGGCTCTAGAAGATTTCCACAGATTCCATGCCCAACGGAGCGGTGACAAGTCGGACAGCCTCTGTTCTGAGATGTGGCCAGCCACCTGGGGATGCAGGTGGTGCCAAAGACACGGCCACTGGCGAGGAGGAAGGGTGTTTCTACAAGGCCGGAGGGATGGGGTTGATTGTAGGAGTCCCCTACAAACGGTACACATATCTGCCAATTGTGAAGCGCCAACGGCTACGACCTTCGTCTGCCCGGGCGATGCAGCAACAGAAAATGGGTGGCAATTGTTCACAATAATGATCATTGATAATTCTGGATGAAAGGTGCGAGGCTGAGGGTATAATTCAATGTGTACATGATAATACTAACAATAAACACTGACACCAACACAAGTCTGGGAAGAGCCAGACGGCGGAACAGCAAGGATCGCGCCATATTTTCTCGCTTGCCTATATTCATCGACGCCGCGCACCGAGTCACTAGTGAGCAATAGCCATCTCGCCCTTTTACATCTCTCAACACCTCGCCCCTTTTTCCTCGCATAACGGAACCAGTCCTCACCACTTTTCCCCTCCAGCAGCTCTTCAGACCCGAGGCACTCGCGCACGATCTCCCGCTTTCATGTCCGTTCCATCATCTCTCTCGTCATCCCCCCCGAGGGCCGAGGGGGAGGAAAACTGCTTCTTGCATACGTGCCTACCTACCAACCTCCCGACGTGACAGACGTATAAATCACCTTCAGATGTCGTGACGTTGGAGACATTACATACCCCCCTCGTCCTCGCTCTCCCTCTACCCAAGACAGATATCAAGGGGGCCATTAACAGCCACAGGACGCAGTGCTACACTGCTCCGCACTGGGAGAACATGGCCAGGCCATTTTGCCTTGCCCTCTAGGTGTCATTCTCACCAGAGGAATCTTATCCATCCCCTTTGGCCCTTTTCTATTTCGTACACCGAGCTCCATCACCGTGCTGGACATAGTCGTCCTATTATTTGAAGGTCAGCTCGTGTCATAGCCGTTCCAATCAAGATCTTAGTAAGCGTGGCCCGCACGATTGCATCTGGCTCAGGAGCGAACGGCCGGCCCACGGAAGAAGCTCCGGCTCAAGACTCATGCCTCCGATTGAGAGCATCCAAGCGAGTACACTACACTGACTACGAGTCCAACACTGAAGCCATCCGGCACATCGTAAAATATGTCAGCGGACTCAACCCGCACTATGCAGCGTTCAAGTGACTTTGCAGATTTGCAAGCGTAGTCTACCTCAGAATGTAAATCCCGATACCGTTGACGCCTCTGTCCTGAAAATCTAATATAAACATTGAAGAAATCAGGCGCCAAAGCTTCTTCGCGGAAATTGACTCGAGAGTTGACATACTCTGCATGCAGAGCGAAAATAGCAACGGGGGATGATAATACGGATCAATCATTATCTGGGAGAAGACAGGTAGTCTATCTGAATCACTGGAGGGCAAGCTAGCTAGATGCTTTGATAGGAGGAGGGGGCTTACTGTAGACTTCATCGTCATAGCTGTTGCTCTGGCCGCACGCGTGCAGAAGATCGGATCACGAGTGTTGCAGCTGTGGCGAAGGAGGTGGATGTCATGACGAGGTGTAGGGTGTTGGAGACGCATTCTGTCTGCTTGGTTGTAGATGGCGATACCGACAGTGCCTAGAACGAGAAACAGGGGCTTGCGACAAGAGGATGAGCAACTATCTCTGTCGGGATACCCGCCCAATAATAGCCATAAGGAAGATAGGATACGGAGATACGAAACTATTTCTGAATCTCCATCTACGCCAACAAATATGAGGGTAGACACTTGTCTGGTGGTGGTGTTGTTGGACATTACAGGTAGTGATGATGGCATCGGCGCATCGCCAGAACACAAGCTTCTCCAAGCCTTGGCTCGACATTGGCAGACTTGGCAATACAACAACATATCTCTGACCTCTCGCAACCTTCATCCTTGATTGTTCCACAACAGAGTCAAATCGTGGCTGGCTTCTCACATCATCGGCGCTCGATGGACTCAATCCAGTCTGGGGTGGCTCAGATCTCATCCTCAGTTGGTCTATACATTTCATCAAGTCATCGTATTCAAACGTGTATAACTAGCGTTCATCGTCTCCGATCTGAGCGCTGGATCATCTCCGGCACCCTACATCACAGTCGATAGATCTAGCAGCAGCCCTCGGCACAACCACATCCACAGCATTCACAGGAAGCGTATTCTCCACCACGCATACCGACGTCGTCTCCGGAAGTGCTCATCGGAGCAGCAGGCTTCTATTAGACAGCATCTATTAGCCCCCAAACATTCTTGAGTGCCGGAAAGAACAGGCTCTACGACTTACGGGCTGCTCGGCCTCGATGCCGCTGTTGGTGGCCGACATGGGCGCCGGGACCTGGATCTGTTGCTCGACGACTTCAGGCATATTGGCTGCAGAACCGTCAATCCCAGCTTCACCAGCCCGTCCGCGAAGCGCTTCACCTACAGGTTGCTGGGGTCTTTGTTTTCTTGGTCGTCTTGAATATTTGTTCGTCGGGACTTCGATGCTGGAGGTTGGAGCGGTGGGCCGGTGGGACAGGATACCTGCTTTATACGATACGACTTTGGTGGGGCTTTCGGCCAGCTGTCGAGCACACCGGCGGCATAATCCTGGCGGCGGGCTGGACGGCGGCGACCCAAAGGGGTAACGGTTGAGCTGCGCAGCAGGCTCATACCGACCAATCACGTCTGGGCGGATCGGCTTTGGTTCCACGGTATTACTCTTCTATTTCAGAGCATCTTCTGGATCATCCAGGAAGCACACGGCCACATGCTGACTGGGCTCAAGAGGCTGTCCGGACATGGACGTACGAGAGAGGTTGCTAGACTACGGGCAGGCTGGAAAGAAGACTCGACGACGTCGTCGGAAGAAGAGTTGGAATCAAGAACGCCAAGAGAGCTTGTCTTTCAGTCTCCTACTCTTGTGTGCACCAGACAAAGGTGGTGGGCTTACGCGCATGCAGAGTGGAGAGTTGGTAGTCAGAACCTTGTGAGCAGCAGACGAGGGTGGGCCTGGGCCGGCCATTGCGCCTGGGTACGGATTAACAGATACTCCGTCGGATTCTTTCCGATGGAGTCACGTGTGACCCGTTATGGCTCACCCAAACGGAGCGCGGGGTTTCAAGGATCAAGGATAGCAGGAGGAGAAGAAGAATCCTGCGAGCGGGGGCATCCGCCTCCGTCTTCGAGGGGGGAATGTCAGTCTCGAAGCAGCGAGCTTCCGAATATCTCCCGTCAAGAGGCAGCCGGTCTGGTCTGCCGAGCGGCATCGGAAAGCCGCATCACACGTTTGCCCGCCCCTCATCCGCTCCACGTGATTGTTGCCATTCGACAGCTCTGGCTCTGCTGCTCATCGTCACCTGATCTTCATCTCCATTCCCCTATTCGCCCTTCACTGCGAGTTCGCGCTCTCCCTTGCGCGCGGCACCAGACCGTCAACACCTGGACGCCGAGATCACCAAACCCTCGCATTTTCCCACCCCTCTCGTTTTCTTTTACCAGCATGTCAAGTCTGGGATGATGGGCAACGGGAGTGCCACGATATGCCCTGGTCTACTGTCCGATGCTTTGACGATTCTGTACTGCGGATCAGGTCCAGCCTTTCCTCTTTGCGCTGACGTTTGGCACTTTTCCACTTTCAATATAATCTGCGGGGGCAGAGACGGCAAGGTGACAAGCTTTCTTCGTACCGTCGGTGCCGAGTCAACATCCGAAGCGCACAGAGTCGTGGGACTATAGCTCATATGCCGGTACCCATTTCTAAGCGAGCCGGCGTGTTGACTCGGCTGGTTTGCGAGATTCCCTATGGAGGTCTCACCTCACTCCTTTCATTCGTTTCTTGGTGAGCTAGAACTGCAGTCTGTTCCCGGTTTGACTGTGATTCCTTTGTGCAGGCTGTCTGGCATCGGAATGACTCCCCCTGGTTGGTATCCTCAAGATGCTTGCACAATGAGATGCCTTGAACCATTCTGTGTTATGCGACAGGGAGTTCATTGATTGACAGGCCAGCTGGGCTTCAATACCCGCCTGTCGGTCATTGATCACCCAAGTCCTTGGAATATTAGATTGAAGCTTCCCAACCAGGCAAAAATCTTTCAAACAGCACAGCCTAGACCTCCATGTAAAGTAAGAGTAAACCATAAGTGAAGAAGCCCGTGAATTACTTGCATAAAAGTTTTTTTTTACAAATGTGAACCGCATATCTGCTAAATGCAATTATTCTTCACCATCATTACCAGGGCGGCTGTGTCAATTCAACTAAGCTGCCCCGGATGCGTTTTAACACAGCATCCTTAGCTGGGAGGATAAAATGCAATTCCTTTTCTAATTGCATTACCTTGTACGAGGCGTAATTCCGACATGGCCCAGCGACCTGCTTCCACGGTCCCTACAGGACCCCCAACTACTCCTACCCAAGAGCAGATGAAGGATGAAGCCGACCTTTGGAGCGCAATCAGTCATGATCCCACAGGCCAACCACGCAGTAGAGGTGCGTGCGATGCGTCTCTATCTGCTCGTTTCCCAGGCATTATCTAATCACAACACTGCCTTTACAGTACCATAGCCGATCGTATCGAGGCGTCTGCGAGATACTCCCTGCTAGCGAGGGACAGTCATCCTCGACGGAAGCGGGCGGCTATGGATCCAACTCTAAAGCGCACTGGCAAATGTAAATTGGCTCCGATCCCCGACGCTCGCTCCTCTGACATTTGGGGCCCCGGAATCCTCTCGCCGCCAACGAGCAAATGGCATGCGAATGGACCAGTATGTGACCCAGGAGGCACCTGTGGGTCCCTGCCTTGTCTTCTCACCGTGGTCACTGGCGATTCCCTTCGATCGAGCCTGGCTGCGTGCTACAGCACAGGGTAACGTCGTCCCGGCTTGTAGGGGAAAGCGACTGCTACGATGTACTGCAGAGGAGCTTCGGGGGCTGGATTCTCCATCGAGGCCTAGGTATTTGGCAGCGGTGGATCCCGCACTCTTGAATCTAAATACTACCGTTGTGGTCCAGAGTTGCCTGAAGCGAGTTCACCTTGATGGAATTATTTCAATGCAGATCCAGCCCTAGAGACGCCGTCGTTTCCACAGCCAGTCGCACCTGGTAAATGTCGATCCATGCTAAGTCTCAACGCGCTGGGTACTGCGCTTTACATTTTCGAAGACATAGAGCTGCCCGCAGCTTACCATTTACCAAGGACCACAATAGATTATTGGTCTGTTCGCACAGCTCGGTAAGTGTCTCTTCCCTTGGGCCCTGAAAGAACAGTGGATGGGATTATGAGCCTCACGAGCTCGCAAGCTTCAATTAAACCTTCAGACACGTCAGCTGTAAATACTGAATTCAATGCGGGCGCCGCTTCCAGGCCGAAAATCGTCACCGATGAGCCGTTGTTATTCATGTACAAATGACAGAATCTAAAGGTGTGTATTCCGAGTTTTATAGAGCTGCAGGAGTTTATATACAAGGTACGATTACATAAGCCAATCCTTGTATATTCTAACAAATGCCCTAGAAACAACGAATTCAAAGACCACCCTCATTACCCACCGACAACCTCTTCGGTTGGCTATGAGTAACTGGCGCATATTGCCTCAGCCAGCCTTGTATGTATGTCTACATTTCAAGGGCCTGGGCGACCGCTTCCCACGCGGGATTACAGTTCATGAGTTCAAGTCGTTCTTATCGCAGGCAAGTCAAGGACAAGAGCTGTTACGGAATGATTATGAAGCAAACCCCTTCTGGTTTGTTTTCAACCAATTCTGACTAGCTCCAGACGGGAACCATTTCCCTCGCCTGGCTTTGTACTGATGGCCAACGTTGGCTAGCCACGACTTCGGTCCTATATTTCGCCAATGCCAAGGAACAAACCTCCGAAGAGAATCGCAGCATGTTTCGAGATTATGCTACCATCTCAAACTTTCAGGAACCAGCTTTTGTTGTCCTAAAAGAGGTCTGCGGTACATAAATCGATTACTTTCTTAGCTTTTGTACGAAGATGTTTTCAAGTGTAATATAACTAATAGAAATATGAAGTGTGCACAGTTTCAAGACTTGGTGCTGGAATCCAGAGGGAAAGGGGGTCCTAATATCACGTACGTTGGATTTTTCCTTCTGGCTGATGTAACGTGTTGAAGTGGCCTTTGGCACAGGATGGTCCTCAAAATATTGCTAGGCTTCTCTTGATGTCACCGGTTTTCAAGAGTCTGGTGCTTCATAATATGTAAGGTTATTCATTAAAATAGCGGCAGATAGCGTCGTGGCTCTGGAGGCTGAGGAAAAGAGAAGAAAAGCAGTAGGAAGAGCCGCAGTGGCACTGTCAATAGCAGCATGATTTTCTTACTTTTACAATCGCAATTCGAAATTCAAGATCTCACTGTGACACATAGAGATAAGCAGGGTGGCATGTTATTATCTAAAGAGTGTTGTTCACGTGGCTTTCCAACCAGGAAGTTTATTGGCGTAGTAATTTTCACAGGAAGCGAGTAAGTTATCTGTCAAAAAGAATATGTCTTCGATGCTAGGCTTAAAACAGAACTTTACCAGAGATTCAATGCCTTCTTTTACTCTCGTCAATTTGAAAACGCGAGTATATGCAAGCCTGTCGCCGCATGTAATCTGACTTTTGAATATCTCCAGGTGTCGCCAACCATTTTAACAAATACTGAAGTTATGATCATATATAACCCCTTTCAAAAGGAGAGCGTGCAAACATGCTTTCTCCTCAACGAACGGTCAGGTATACGGTGTACCAGATGATATGAATTGGCTTGGACCTATTGCCAAAGGCCTCGACCGTGGCATTTCCTCCGCCCATGTTACCTCATCGGATTGCTAGGATAATCCCCTGCACAGGACACTTTATCCACAAGCATGCTGACGGGCTAACAGCAGTAAAACTTCGCAGCCGCGACTCGCTTCAAGATACTCTCCACGTCGCCAATAGTATGCCCCCAGTTCCGACCGTTTGTGAGGTGTTCAATCATGCTCCCTCAGCTGCTGTATCGACCGTATATTTCCGGCTTCCTTGAGCTTTCGCACGTCTCAGAGAGAGTGCCCTAAAGCGTGAATTATTTACCTCCAGTCTCCTCTTTCAGTATTTTCCTGCCCTGTCTTTCCTGCATGCTACGAGCCACAACCAACAAACTTGGAATTTCAAGATTGCGTATTTTCGTGATCGTAAGATTCGCTAGTTCAGAACCAAATGCTAGGTATGTGATTATCACGTGTGTGTTTAGCCGCCAGCTCATGCTCTCCCCCCTCATCCTCAACACCCCCACCATGAAAACCATGCATGATGACCTGCTGCACCTACCCGTATTCTGTTTGTCTTGCGCATGCATTTCAAGTTAAGAGACAGTATGAAGGGCTGTAAAGTTGATTCGTATCGCCTTGTCAAACATACAGTTTTAGACCTCATTTTCGCATCTCATCGGAAACCTACCTTTAATTTCCAACATGACTGCACCAGAGCCGACACAGCTATTTCTCGGCTACGATAGTGTCCATCCTTTTTCAGAAATCAATATCACAGACCGAGTCTCCGTCCAGGATCTCCTGAAAACGATCCTGGATCCGTTGAAAGCCCATTTCTCGCCTCTGAAAGCGAGGATTCGCGTCCCAGGTGGCTCGGCAGCGAGGTTCGATCAAACTGCTGCGGAGGTTGAGGGTATTTGGAGACCGGCGTGGGGCCTGGCTGCTTTGCTGGCCGGTGGAGGGGCGTGGGATGGGACAGAGCTGTGGATCGAGGCTGTAAAGCAGGGTGAGTTATCCCATGACCTCACATCATTCCATCGTCCCAGAACAGGCGTCTCACTGAGATTGCTCTCCCGAATAATGGTGATGATTATAATGAAATTTTCTAGGGACTGATCCAGAGAGCCCTGAGTACTGGGGCGATCCCAGAGATAATGATCAGAGAATGGTAGAAATGTGTCCTATGGGCTTTACTCTTGCTGTTGCCCCAGTGTTCTGGGAGAGATTAAATGAGAAGGAGAAATTGAATGTTGAGAAGTGGCTGGGAAACAGTATCAATGAGAAGAAGTAGGTGCTGTACATATTTGATAAGTTGGAGCTAATGTGAAGCAGTATACCTAATACTAATTGTTAGCGCTCAAAAAGAATACCCTGAAATGCACAACATGCTGAATTTACATTCAGGGCTCTGGTTCAGAGTATTCGCCAATCTCGGGCTAAAGAAGAATGGAGGGAGATACTCCCAACAGAAAATCGAGCAAGACATCATCCATTTGAACTCCTTTTATCGCGGTGGAGGATGGTCAAATGATGGTCCAGTTGGGGTCTGGCAGCAAGATTACTACAGCGGAAGTTTTGCCATCCAATACTTGCAACTCCTCTATGCCAAACTTGCAGGAGAACATGACCCTGCCAAAGTTGCAGAGTTCAAAAAGAGGGCTCAAGAGTATGCTTTGGATTTTATCCATTATTTCGACGAGGAAGGTAGAGCAACGCCATTCGGTCGCAGCGTTGTGTACCGATTTGCAATGGCTTCCTTCTGGGGAGCGTGTGCGTATGCTGATATCGAGTTACCGGCACCGCTTACTTGGGGCATCGTCAAAGGACTTCTCCTGAGAAATCTACGGTGGTGGCAAACCCAGAATGATATATGGAGCGCTACTGGTACACTAACTATTGGATATTGCTTCCCCAATATGTATGTGGCGGAAAACTACAACTCTCCGCAAAGCCCGATGTGGGCATGTCTAGCTTTCATATGTTTGGCCGTTCCTCCAGACCACCCGTTTTGGACCTCCAAGGAAGAAGCGTATCCGTCTCATTTACTGCCAAAGGTGAGAGTACTCGAGCACCCAGGCCATATCATCAGCTATCTTGGAGGTCATCGTTTGATTCTCTCATCTGGCCAGGCCTGTAGCTATCCCATGAAAGGAACTCACGCAAAATATGGAGCTTTCGCTTATAGCAGTGCCTACGGATACTCTGTACCAACTGGATGCTACACGCTCGAACAATATGCTCTCGCATCTCAACTGGGATTATCTGATGACGGCGGTGATTCCTGGAAGACTCGCCGAATTTGCGGAGAAGCCGTGATCGAGACACACGAAGACCAGCCAGTCCTCAAGTCAATCTGGAGGCCTTTCCCCGATGTCAAGGTCAAGACGTACCTGCTCCCACCCGTTGAGGCAACTCCAAACTGGCATCTGCGAGCCCACAAAATCGAGGCCGGGCGTCAAGTCATGACGGCAGATGGAGCATTCGCAATCTACAACGAGACGAAACCTGACGGCCGGTGTCTGGATCTGTACAATTCAAAGACGTTCGAAGGAACACTGCCAAAGATTATCGGAAACTACGATCTCCATATTCCGGAGGGAAGCTCACCTGGAGCTGTAGGCGCCTTTGCTGTTTCAAAAGGGGCTGTCGGTATTGTTGCGCTTGAAATCGAGACTAAACGGGCAGCGATGCACGTGAACGCCGACCCAAATTCTAATATTGTGGAGAGCAGAACCATCATTCCGACGCTGCAGCACACGATCCGGAAAGGAGAAGTTGCTTGGTATATCACGGCGATTTATGCAAAGCCGCCTGGCGAAAAAGTGCACCCGTCGACGTACCTCGATGGATGGGACTGCAAACCTATCGTTCCCAAATGGCTGGCCCATGAGATCTCCTCGTGATGCATCGCATCATTCCGTCTAGCAAAGAATAATAGTTTTAGATCTTCGCCGAGGAGCTTTTTTGTGATCCTAGGTTTTCGGCACAACGTACGGTAGTTGTTTCTAAGATTCTGGAATGCGAAAGTTCTAGGAGCTGCTCGCTAATATTTCTGTGGTGTCAGCGGTACTACCATGGAGCTGGAGCCGAGCTCTGGGACTATCACGATACTATCAGCATTGTCGAACGCCTGACTTTGGTCCCTGCTCTGGGTGATCACTGTCTCAGATCTTCAATCTGGCTTCCGCTCGGATTCCAGCAGTGCCATCTACCATTTGAATGCCGTATCAATGGTTTTTCGGCCGTCTTCAGCGAAATTTGGATATTCGCAGTTCTCCAAACGGTCTACAGTCTGTCATGAGTAGTTATGATAGCACACCTCGAAGATCACTTTACACTGATTGGTCACCTTCTCGTTACGTTGGGAGTATCTCATCGCTCTCGTGCACGGTAGTACCCCGCATATACTGCAGCACATCCAAACCGTGTGCCGTGGCGGACATGGCAACTTTAGCCATCTTGCCCGGGCGAGTCCCTTGTGATTCTCCCTTAATTTTCCATCAACGAGCCCCCTCGCCTGCTGTCAGGCTGCACGTCGGTTTCCAACCCAATCATTGCGGCATGCTGTTCAGCTTAACTGAGGCCAAGCAATCACATGAGTTCATTGAAGGCCCGCGTGCGGGCACCCAGTTTCGTTGCACGACATGTCAGAGTGCGATTGCGAGACGAACCTCTTGTGGCTGCATTCTTTACTGCCAATGGTGCTGCTCAGATTCGCCTCCGGACCACTGGCCCATCGCCGTAGCTAATGGCTGTATATGGAAGTTTATCCGCCTTGGCCAGGATGACACCCGCATGAGATGCGCGCGAAACAGAACACTGTACTGCCTAGGTTGCGGCGCTCTAGATGCATACTATCTTGCTATCCACGCCTCCGCATTTTGTACTGAAGGGATATAAGAAACCGATGTCCACTACTCAATCTGAAGCTTTTGTTCATCGGTCATTTCATTGACTCTTTGAACTTCTCGTCAGTGCGGCTTCATTTGCAGAACGAAAATTGAAAGCGGAGCTGGAGCTCTTCAAATCGAGAAGATGGGTCTTCTCCAGCGAGTGGTCAAGAACGATGCGATGAAGACGTAAGAGATAAGTGTCCATTTGGCCGAAATTCTGCTCAAGCAAGCCTCAGAGACCCCCCGGAGATCTATGGTAATATTCGATCAAGATATCGAGCCGTGTCTCTGCTAACAGCTTGAAGGGTGGCGTATTTTCGTCTTGGGTATGCATTTCTTATAGCTCCTATCACATATGCAGATATTGGTTCCTGCGGGTAAATTCAAAAACACGCTGCTAACTTGTCGTAGCATGCTCAGGTATGGAGCCCCTCAACAGTCATATAAAGTTTCGGCCACACAGCGGGAACGGCGGGTCTTGCCGGTATTTGTGGATCTGCTCGGCTAACAGCTGCAAGCTTGCTTTGGTGGCATGTTGTTTGGATGGGGTAGGTTTCTATATACTACTAATTTCGAGTTGGGTGCACTTTTTGAATATGTGACAGATATCGGATCGATTGGTGGTATCATCGTCATGGAGGCATTCAAGGCGTATGGACTATCTCAGACCTCAACCTAGATCTTATTCGCTAAAAGACTATTAGAGAGTACAATATTACCGACAAGATCGCTGCCAACTTGAACTCAAATAGTATGTTGCTTACCAACTCTACAAAACATTGGCTTACAATGACCAAGTCGTCAGCACACTCCAGGGTGGATGCTTCTTTGGCTCGCTGGCTGCGTATTATTGCGCCGACAGATTTGGACGACGCGTAAGTGCTCTCTCGCCCAATAGAAGATGGTCACTAATTCCGTGGTCTAGCCATCTCTACTAGCTGCTGCATTTATCACTGCTGTTGGAATTATAATCCAATCTGCCACAGTTGGAAAGCTGTAGGGCGCTTACCTTTCCAACACACCTGAGCATTCTGACATTAGACAGGGACGGTCTCTACGTTGGGAGACTTGTTGCTGGCATGGGCGTTGGTGCAGCAAGTATGCTGACTCCTCTTTACGTAAGTACACGCCTATCCTCTTCTCTCGTTAAGATTCCGCGGCTCATTTGGATTACAGGTTAGCGAAAATGCCCCACGTGCCATCCGTGGCGGCTTGACTGGAATTTACCAGCTTTTCATTGCCACTGGTAGGAAATGGATATTTCTACCTCGTGTCATCGTTAATCCCTGGTCAGGTATCATGCTTAGCTTCTGGGTCAACTATGTGAGTAAAATTGAGGGATTCCCTACACTGAAAATAGGTATTTCAATATCAAGCAGAGGCTGACACATAAGTCAGGGCGCGTACCGGCAATTCGACAGCCCTTTGACAAACAACGCTACCTGGCAAGTTCCCCTTGCGCTACAAGCTTTACCCGCAGTCTGCCTTCTCATCGGCGTCTTCTTTTGCAACGAATCGCCCAGATGGTTGGCGAGACAAGACAACTGGGAAGAAGCATCCCGAGTTCTGTCTCACGTCAGCAAGTCAGTACCTGATCTCAAATGTAGAAAAAGAAATCCGCTAAGCGGGGACAGTCTCCCACCTAATCACCCTTATGTGCATATGGAGCTAGACGAGATGCGAGATCAACTAGAGAACGAGGTAGACCCTACAATTTCCCTCAGGAAATCTAACATCGTGACTTACTGGCATCTAGCGACGCTTGATTGGCGGTGCCACTTTCTGGGACTTGCAGCGTGAGATGTGGACGATCAAAGGAAACCGGAACAGAGCATTAATTTCAATCGGTCTGATGGTCTGCCAACAGATGACTGGAACGTTCGTCTGCTCTTCTGCCTCCAGCTACGAAATGACACTGACCTCTCGAAAGCAACGCCATCAACTACTACGCACCTCTCATCTTCCAGAGCCTCGGGATTGCTGTACGCTCCCTTCCTGCCTCGAGGACCGTCACGCGCTAACCCATACAGAAAACCGACACCGGCCTCTTCGCTACAGGCATCTACGGCGTCACCAAGATGATAACCTGCGCCGCTTTCCTCCTCTTCGCCGCCGACTCCCTCGGGCGCCGCCGCTCTCTCCTCTGGACCTCCATCGCCCAAGGCTGCGCCATGTTCATCATCGGTTTCTACGTGCGCTTCAAGCCACCCGTGCCCGGCGAGCCCATCCCCGCCGTCGGCTACATCGCCCTCGTCTGCATCTTCCTCTTCGCTGCCTTCTTCCAGTTCGGCTGGGGCCCTTGCTGCTGGATCATCGTGTCAGAGATCCCGACCGCGCGGCTCAGGGCGATGAATGTGGCCCTTGCCGCGAGCACGCAGTGGCTGTTTAACTTTGTGGTCGCCCAGGCGGTACCGCATATGATGAAGACGGTCGGGAAGGGAGGCTATGGGACGTACTTCATCTTCGGCAGTTTCTGCTTTAGCATGTTCTTCTTCGTGTGGTTCTTTATTCCGGAGACGAAGGGCTTGAGTCTGGAGAGGATGGATGATATGCGAGTGCCCTTGCTCCTGGTGAAGTACGAGAGCTGTACTGACGAGAGGTAGCTTCGGCGTTACCGAGCTTGCCAAAGGCGAAGATGAAGAGCGCGCCAGCTCTCCTGTCGAGAAGACCCCATACAGTCAAGTCATCAAGAGCACCGCCGACTCTAAGCTAGCTCAGCAGACTGCGACTGAAGAGCCACCCAGAGCCAGGGAGGTGCACATTTGAATCAAAGGCTCTCAGGCATGGTGAAGGCAAATTTTAGATCACAGCGGAAGTGGACGAAGAAGTTCCGCGCTTTGATTCGCTCTGTATGTTCACATCTAGGCTGGATATGATAGTGCGTATCCATATCCCTTCACGCTGCAGTTGCATGTGTGATAGCTGGTCCTGCATGATCCGTAAATGCGATTCCTGGAGGCCAGGGTGAAACCTCTTCCAACGAAAATGAGATTACTATGAAAGGTGACTGGAAATCCGCGGCCGAGATGGATCCAGCCGAAAGTCACCACGAGGCCGGACGTCAAAATCACCCCTGCACGGCTCGCTTCGCCTCGGCCAACATCCAGCGCTTGCGGACTCTCTTCGCAGCCAGCTACTGCCGGAAGTCTCTGCGCTCGCGCATCCGCGACTCGTCTGCTACTGCCGAAGAGACCGACATCCCTCTCTCGAGGAGATAGATTCCAAGCCATGCACTCGAGGCATATGCTGCACACCTTGCGTATCATCGTAGCACTGGATTTCGGTCTGGCCATGCCCCCACCGTGCCCCAAGAGCGAGGCATCGAATCCCACGTCCGCGCTCATGCCTCCTGTCCGATTTCGATCCCCTCACCTCCTTTCCTAGCAGCCCATCGCCGTCGCCATCGCCATCGCCATCGCCATTGCCATCAAGAAGCAGCGAGCACGCGCGCGGAGCGACGCGAGACGAACGGCTCGCACCCTAGCGGTAAGATACTGTTTCAATCGTACTCGAGCCTCGTCATCATACTGCAATCCCGGTTCTCAGAGTTCCGGGTGAAACGCAGCAGAATGATAGGATGCTGATATACCTGATCATGGGGGCTGATCTCTTGTGTCGTGCAAACGAAAATAACATCACGTGACCAGGTACTTTTGGGGCGCAAAACCAGATGATGCTCTCAAACCCGCCCGGCATGGAATAGGAGGCATTTAACTTGTATTAGCGATGAATGAGTGCAAGGGATATGGGGCAGATCAAGGTAATGGGGGCGAAAGCCTCAGATCGGAGTACAGGACAGGCTCCAATCAAGCGAGCCAAAAGTAAACAGAGAGCCGAGAAGCGAGAGGTCGACAAACTTGGGAGCACGATACATAACAATAGCAAATTGAGATCCACGGCCCATCACAAGCACTAGTTTTAATTTGCCGCTAACATCAGAGATTCGTTGAAACAGGAACCAAGCTCCTACCTCGACCCCTGAGCAAAGCTCTCGATATACCTCGCCAGCTTCTTCGCGCCCTCCATAGAAATAGAATTGTAATTGCTCGCGCGAATACCGCCTACGCTTCTGTGCCCCTTCAGCCCAGTGAGGCCTAGGTCGCCGGCGCCTTTGAGGAAGGAGCGCTCGGAGTCGTCCATGCCACTTCGCAGCTACGCTAGATTCAGTACACCACTCGCAGGATTGGGATGGGGTGGCGGGACGGACATGGGTCACTCGGAAGCAGATGTTCATCCTTGAGCGGACAGTTCTGTCGGGCACGATTTTGTAGGAGTCTGGGTATTTCTCCAAGGCTTCGTAGATCCTGTGGGCCTTCTCATTGGCGATCTTCTCTTGGTCGTCGATTTTATTGGGGAAGTTTGCTAAAGACTTCTTGATGACTTGGCTAGCAATGAAGACACTATCCACATCATTAGTTTATTGCTCAAGAGATACATTCATGACTCACTCGAATATGCTCAAGGTATTGTACAAACTGTTGTTCTTTGCGACCGTCTCATATGACAGGACTACAGGGCCAATTGGTAGGCCAAGCTTACGTAACAGTGCTGGGGGAGGAGTTGCTACTGCCGGTGGGAGTAGGCTCTTCCTGATGATAACCACTGTGATACCAGTACTTCCAAGGTTCTTCTGGGCACCAAAGAAAATGACCGAGAAGTTCTTGACCGGTATTCTTCTCGACAAGATATTGGAAGACATATCAGCCACCACAATTGGCCCCTCCCCATCGGCCGATGGCTTTAGGATTTCGGGGAATCCTGGAAATTCTACACCATCAACTGTCTCGTTATCACAGTAGTAGACCATCGCTGGACTTTTGGAGATCTTCCATGATGACTCCTCGGGGATTTTGCCAAACTTTCCATCGTTGAAATTTCTCGCATCTGCTGCCACATTGACGTATTCCGCCCCCACCAATCGAGCTGCCTCCTGACTGGCTTTCAATGACCAGGATCCAGTAACGATGTAATCGATTTTCAGGTGCTCTTGAACGGCTTTTTCCATTTCTTTGACAATAACATCCTCGGGTAATTCTTGGCCTTCTTTTATATCCAGCTCTTTAAGAATTTTCTGTTTCCGCCTCTCGATCCAGACGCCGACCAAATTGTAGACCGTCGCTGAAAATTCTCCGCTGCCGCCGCCCTGCATGAACAGAACCTCGTAGTCATCGGGTATGTCCAGAAAAGTCGCAAGGTCTGCTTTGGCTTCGTTGAGGATCCTCGCAGAGATTTCGGAGCGATGAGAGTGTTCAGCTAAACCCAGTCCACTATGATGATCAGCAAATTTTCAGAGAATGCCACTTCTAAGCACTAACGTATTATTATAGTTCACAAGAGCTTGCGAAGCTGTCTCCAAAACGCTTGTTGGAAGGAGGGCCGGCCCGGCACCAAAATAGGTAATGTCTGCTCGTTGAGGCATTGTGAATAGCTATATCGTCTTCTGGCGCGAATGTGAGAAAAGTACCATTGGAAGTGATCTCTGGCTCTCTCTATCCTCGGGTGGGAATCCTACAATACTGAATCCTGAGGGCTTTACCGGCTTGTAACGGCTGGGTAATTTTCGCCAGCGGTCCTCTATTGGTCTTCTCTGCTAACGAGCGCTGATGCGATCTGATTTAATCGAGTCTGTTGGAGGTATCTGGTGGAGCTGCTTGCCAGTATTTACGCCGGATGCTTCGTAACCAAGGCCGAAACCTTTTTCGTCACGTAGCTATGTCAAAGTCAGATTAGTCTCCGAGTAAAATATGGGTTGCCGCAAGAAAAAGGAAGCTTTGAGCTTCTGATAAGTTTCTTATTTTCCATGACTCCAATTTGTACAATGATACTTTTTTGGTTACGAAACTTGTTGTGGCGGGGTCATGATCAGATAAATAATTGAGAGTATCTTCAACTTACTTTATTCGTAAATGCAACACGGCATTGACCTGTGCAGCTCTATGAGGTCTGTTGCTGATCGAGAGTTAAACAGACGAATATTGAAGCGACAAAGCTCATTGAATTAGCAATACAATCGAAGTACTAGCTCTTCCTCAGATCTTTCTGGTGGGCTGTTTAGCGTCCACTGTATACCCCTGCCTTTCAGCCTTATTTAGACAATCAGCCTCGCAACCTTCAACCACCAAGTACATTGCGGTCTTATGATTTCACGGGAACAATGCTGCCAGGAATGAATCGGCGAGTCAATTGAGGAGCGCAAGGCACAATGACAGAGCGCAGGGTGTCCGAGGCTGGGACAAAGGTCCAAACACCAGGAGCATCATTTCGTCTTCGCCCCTCCCAGACTACTCTGGAAAATACTAACAGAGTATAGCTATGCACAACTCGCCTCGGGTATGGTTTCTGACATCCGCGCTGTCGCCGTTAGCTGTTCGATTAATCAAACTGCTCCTGGCGCATGGCGACAATGTTGCAGCCGGTTTGCCGCCTGGAGAAATTGAGAACGAGGAGCGAAGCGCTGAATTTAGGGAACTGATAAATGAGTGTAAGAGTGGGAGGAAAGATAGAGAAGGATGGAAGGATCGTATACGGGGGATACGGTGTGATGGGAGGGTAATGGGACAGTGCGGTGCTGCTGTTGCAGAGGCTGTTGAGGTGTTTGGGAGAATTGACATTTTGCTGTGCTGTACATCTGAAGGCAGGCTTCTTATGCACAACAATCGGAAAGAAGTGGCTAATACATATTTAGCGGTCGTTGGAACGGTGGAGGAATTGTCCACATCCTCCGCGACCCAAAATCTTGTCCGAGACCAGTTCGAAATCATATTCTTCAGTCAAGTTAACTATATCAAAGCGACCCTCCCACTCCTCCGCCAACGGCACAACGGACACATCATAATCCTCACCGGTATCACAGGCCATATCGGCACACCGGGCATGCCTTTCTACAGCGCTGCTATATGGGCGCTAGAGGGCTACTGCGATTCCCTGGCATACGAAATCGCACCCTTCAACGTCAAACTGACGATTGTGCAGCCAAACAAGGAAATACCGGTATTGACGAACAAGATCACCTTTGCGCCGCAGTTGCCGCAATACGACAGTAACAACAACCCTGCGCCGGGGCTGAGAGATATCTTGACGAATGTAGTGAATAGCCACCCCGAAACCAGGATCGGAAACACGCAAAGCCAGAACGACGAAGAGACCCTGGTATCACGGTATCCGAAACTTCCAAGCGAAGCAAGAGGTAGACTCGTTCTCGAGACAGTGCATGCTTTGACTGCGATTGGGGGTCATGAGAACCCCCCAGCCAGGCATATAGTAGGGTATGAGGGCGTGGCTTCAGTTAAAGAGAAACTGAAGACTGTTAGTGAGGAATTGGAGGATTTTGTGGAGGTTAGTTGTGCGGTGGACATCTTCAAGAGTGATGTTGGGAGAGCGGCGCTGTCAGGGGCGAGGGTCGATACTAATCTTGGGGACGTGCAGTTGGGACAGCCGAGCTCGATTTGAGGTCGTTTTAAAAGCGTACGATTGGAAACGAACAGGTTTTTTATTTTCCAGGATAGTTTCTGGCGCTTTGCAAGTCGCCTACAGAGAACCATTCTTACACCAGAATTTGGATTCTAATTTGACTACAGCTCACGAATAAACCAGCTTCAAAACGGGACTTTTCAACGTGCCAAACCAAAACTCAGGAATAATGCGTTCGCTTTAGTTTTCTGTATTTCATACTACTTGCCTCCCTTCCCTCATAATGGCCGCAAGCTCCTTCCCTTCAAAGTCCCCGAGCTTCCATGGCACTATGGAAAACCTTCCAAAATCCGACCAGGAACGGAGGCGAGATGATAGTTCGGTGTGTACCATTGACTTCATGGTACTTGACTTTCGTCTCGACAAACCCATCCCATTTTCCAATGAAATCTCGGCGCCACTCTTCCATCGTCTTGGCCTGCGAGGATTTTCAGTAAAGGTACATTTCGAAAGCAGCCAAGATGCTCGGTGACGTTTTAAGGGGCGATTTGATGATGAAGACCGATGCCGGGAATCCAGGCCGAAAAGAATATCACCAGAAGCGCCGGGAAATTCTTGAGATCAGAGAGAAGCTTACCTGCACCAATCCAATCAATGGTCCGGTGTAAAACACATCCATCACCTTCACCAACCCTTCCGGATCATAATCCCACGCAATAACCTTCATCCGATACGCCAACTCGGCCCAAGTATCGATCTTCTTCCTCGTCAATCCCAACTCCTCCATGCGCCCGGCCGGCGCCCCCTTGACAATTCCATCCAAGACCTTATCTCTACTCAACCTCCTCATCTCACCCAGACCCGCATAGGCCTCGCCCTCTCCCATCAGCCCCAAGAAGAATGCCACCGTCATCACACATTCGTACCAATCGTACGTTCTTGCTCTCTGTTTGAAAAAGGGCGGTTGATCCAGCGTGCCGAGGAACTGCACCTCTGCGCCGGACGCCTCGAGAAGCTTAGCGATTTCGAAAGTCAGGATCGACCCGAACGAGTAGCCACACAAAGCGTAGGGACCACGCGGCTGTAAGCGCTTGATACTGATTAGATAAGAAGAAATCATCTCGGGGATGGAAGTGTAGAAGGGGTAGAGGCTGGTGTCGAAGCCGCGGGCGCGGAGCGCATATACGGGACGGTCGGTGATGTGGCGGGAGAGGTTGAGAAATATGAGGATCTCGCCCATGCCGGGGTGGATGAACCAAATAGGCGTCTTGGTGCTGCCAATGTTGGGGTTGAGGATCACGACGGGGTCGTACTCCGCAACTGTAGCTGCTACCGGTGCGGATTGCGCAGCCATCTGGGAGACGGACGACGCGAGATCTCTAAGGATGGGATGCGAGAAGAAACAAGTGATCGGTATCGTCTCGATACCGAGCCGCTGCTGGAGATGCATCTTCAGTGTAAGCAAGTCAACGGATGAAGCCCCCAGCTCGAACAAGTTGCTGTTGACACCAACCTGAGCACTGCCACCAAACTGGCCTTGACATAATTCAGCGAGGACTTTCTCTGTCCCGGTCTTTGGCGCGCAGAACTGCTGCTCGTGATAGGAACGCATAAGCGACTCGTCTGCGAGGATGAGGTCGTCGTAGAGGCCGGATTCAAAGGCAGCCCGAGTTTTGGCCCGGGATATTTTACCGAGTGTTGATTTTTGTAGCAGGTTAGATGGTAGAGGAAGGATCTTGAACGGTCGGACGCCGCAGTACGTTACCGTGGCGCGTGAAATCGAGACGGCTGTTTTGCTGCGTGCAGCGGGGTCTGTGGCCTCAAAAGCCGGAAGGTAGACGACCACGATGACTTCTGTGTGTGATCCTGTAGGACGATGACCGAAAACAACGGTGTAAGAGGGAGTCAGACCAAACGTATTGCCTGCGTTGAGAGCTGACTCTATATTCTGCGGGTGAAGGTTGATCCTGTAGCAAGTATCAAGTATTAGCAGTGCTTTGGCAACTTACAATATAGTACATATTTACCCATTGATAATCAGCAAGTCTTTCGCCCGGCCCGTCAAACACAAGCGTCCATTGACGTCCAAAGTGCCATTATCTCCAGTCTTGAACCATCCATCCGAGGTTTTGGCTAGGCCTGTCTCTTCAACGTTGTTGTAGTACCGAGGAAACAGGGCAGCTCCAGAGACTTGCAACTCACCAATCTCGCCGTGGTGAGCTAATGAGCCGTCTTTGCGGAGTATGCGCATTTCCATGCCAGGAAATGGCTCACCGAGACAGCAAAACTCTGAGTTCTGCGAGACATCGTAGGCGGGACAGTTTATGGTGTTGTAGATGCATCCAGCACATGTTTCTGTCATGCCAAAGCCGGGTCGGATGAAGCTCTCCGAAGCATTGTATACTTGCAAGAGGTCGGTAAGATCGGCGCAGGTCTGAACGACGTTGGATTCCCCTCCTGAGATCAGAGCTCGCAGACAAGATAAATCAAGCTTCTTGCTTGCTGGAACTTGGAATGGAGACTCAGGTGTAGACGGTGTGATGGCCACTGACCCAATCTCTAATGATAGGCTCTGCAAGGAAGCAGTGAACGGCAACTCGTCTGCTACAGCAATCTCATCTCCAGCAACCTTCAAGTCAACTCCTTGGTCCAGTTTCAAAACTGTGTTAATCAGCGTTCCCAGGAAGAAGTTGGGCGCGAAAGTATACGATACTCTATGCTTATCAATCTTCTCCAGGAACCCCAAAGGATTGCCCAGCACCTCAGCGGCAGGAAGATGTACTTGGTCCGCGCTGAGGCTTATGGCATGGAGGTGGATTTCCATGAGGTTGGCAACATGATCAAGCCCGGTCCAGTTCAGGAAGACGTCCTTTGTGGTAGTCTTGTGCATCTGACTCTTGCCTGAAACCGAGGCCAGGATCTGTCCATGTGTGAGACAAACTGCTTTGGCATTCCCAGTAGATCCAGAAGTGAGCATTAAGACTGCGGTATCTTCCTTTGCGATTGTTATGGAGTGATCAGGAGAGGTTTTAGCAGCCAGCAGTTCGGCTCTGCGGGAGTTGATGCTGCTGAGAGACCACAGGTGCTTGCGATCTACGCCTTCGAAGTCTGGTATCAAATTATCGCTCAGGATTATAGGAGGGCTATCAAGAAGCTGTATGAGGTTGTTGACCTGCTTTTGTCTTTGCACAGGGTCCTGGCTGAAAGGAGAACACATGCAAGGTATGCCCCCAGCTGCAACGATACTCCAGAACCAGTGGATACTGTCGAGGTGTTCGTTGACATGGAGCAGAACAATCTTATGATTCAACAGAGCCAATATACCACGGATTGCTTCTGACTCTTGCAATGTGTGTTGTTGAAGTTCGTGGTAGGTAATCTTGGTGACGCCGTCTTGGTTTTCGTAAGAGTAATATGGTGTGCATTGAGGTTTGGTTTGAGGATGGCTGTATATGGTGATACCATTTTCATCTGCGTTGCAAGCAGCATTATTGAGCAATTGCAAGAGATGCTGTGGTCTCGGCATTGTTCAGTATTCTTCTTGGCAGTTGTTGTAGAGATTGATGAAGTTATTGATCGATACAAGTTGTGTCGTAGAAATTGTTCGATGTTGAAAGGTTTCATAGGGCTTTTTGTTGAAGAAGCCATCACTTCCGAAGAAAAGCTTTGCCATAATAGTGGTCGCAGGTGAATACAGGGTGGGGCTTCACTGTTGACTTTTGAATTGTTCCCTTTGGCCTTAGGCGAGACACCGGCCCTGAATGAAAAACCGTTGCCACCAGCATAACAAGGCACCTTGGGCACAAGAAACCTGCACACATATATGAAATATCCTTTCTGATACCGAAATCTCTTGGAGAGCCCAAGGAAGAATATTACAGCAGGAATTCGGTGTGAAGATTGACGAATATAGCTAATACCCACCGTGATGTTCCCCATGGGTTCTTGTAGAGAAACAACGCATCTCTAAGCCAGGACATGGCAATGAAATCCAGCAACTCAAGACTAAGCGGAGAAGCTGGCTATATCAAGTCGGAATCAGAAGTTGCTCGTGTGCCATGATAGATTATTCCCTTGCCGTACTAGGTATCTAGAAGGCCTAAATCATTGACTATAACTTCAGAGCAATAATGAAATATTTTAGTGAGGGCTATTCTTCGCTATCTTCGCTGGTAAATAGCACTAGGTGTGGTTTTGAAGGAAATAGAAGGTTCAAAGTCAAGATAAGAACTAAATACCATTTCAATACAGTCACAGCAGTCTACGCCACGCTAAATTTGTATTGACATCTCGCGCCAGTTCATAGCTAGCAATATGCATCTGGAAAATCTTGAAAATGTAGTAAAATATCAAAACATGTAGCGAAATTGCATTTCGAGCTTGTGATTTTCAGTCACCAAGAAATTCACTGCTGCCCCTGGCCGTCTCATGCATCTGAGAACAGCCATGAAGTATGGATGTGATCTTTTAGCAATATGTTTATGGAACAGGGTGCAAGAAACAAGAGAGAGAGCATGGCAAAACTTTGCAAATACGCAAGCACTCTGAGTTACTTCTCCAGAATCCAACAATCCCACGGACTTGATTCTTAAAACCACGGATAAGGGAGTTTCGTAGCATCGGGACTACTATCATGACTTTGTTGAGTATATGGAAAGGTTATATGATGCTGGGAGTCAAGCAGAGCTATACTCACCACATTTCCAGAAAGAGGGAAGCATCTGTTCGGTGTTATGATGCTGGAATGATCGAAGGACGATGGACTAACGATCAACAGGCTATTCAGCTGAGTATATAGGAATGGCTATATGACAAAATCTAGGGATAACTCGAGGTCCCGGAAAACTATCGTGTATGAAAGACTATAAAAATTCGCTGTATTTATCATAGTACCGACAATTTCCTCGGTATTATCTACATTCAAGGACCTGGCATGGGAACATTTTGTAAGGAGCCGCCCTGCATAGCACGGATTAACCTTTCTCCGGCGCCAACCGTACAAATCCATACCACCAGAAGGCTGGTTCAAGCCCACACGGTTGCTAGTAATAACAGATATTCTCGTTTTTGTCATTGGCAGAGTGCTTGTCGGGTTTACGCTAGAATGGATGGTATATAAGGCCAGGAACTCTTCTTTCCACCACCTGTCCAAGTATTCGAAGCTCGGCACCGCCAGGCGCATCCAAATGTCACCAGCATGCTCGATCAGCTCTCGCCCGTTGCTTCTGCCAGAGTGCGAGTCGTTCTTTTGCCAGTTGGGCAAATCAAAAGTGCCAGATTCCTCAGCTTTACCGAAAGGTTACAGTCAGAAAAGGTCGTGCGACTGGGAGATGTCAGTCCAGATGGACGGCCGAACAGAAGTGAGGGTGGCCTCCGAGCTCAAGTCGGGCCTGTATATTCGAGAGTGTTGACATTTTGCAGATATGTTTTCCCCACTAGCTTTCTCCACAGGCTTGATTCTATACGACCTTACTACATTTTACCCTCCTCCATCCCATGTCGCGCTGTCTCCCTTTGAAATCTACCGCGAGCCCCTTGTCATTATTGCTCTGGCAGATGGCGCAGAGCTGGACCACGTCTCACACCGAGGAAATAGAAGGAGTCTCAATGGAAATGGAGCGACCCCAACGGAATATAATTTGCGGGAACTATACCAGGATCTAGAGGACCTGAGAGACAGATATCCAAAAGCACTGGTGCACCAGATATTGTTATTTGACCATGTCCAAGAGAAAGGACTTACTTTGCCCGAGGGGCTTGTTGCAGTACCTCCGCCGGAACAGTCCAGGAGGACCACAATGAAAACTATCATGTGCGACATATCTTCTATGTTACTGGCAGAGATGACCACTTTGGCAAAGTCTCTACAGGCTTTACCCACCATCGAATCTCCGAGTCAGTCTCAGCTGGGTCGACAATCGAATGGGGCATGGCAGCAAGGGCAAGCGGAAATGCTTTCGCGGCGGAACTCTCAATTTTCATTGCCTGCCGAAACTCGGTCTGGGTCGCGGGCAGGAAGCATGGATCGAAGTAATGTTCGAATGTCCATGGCGGTCCAACTACAACGGGCCGATTCGGACTCTTCGGCAAGGAGTAGGAGCCGTGGTGCTACAGAAAGACTTCCGGCTGCTCGGCCTACTACATTTGATGAAATCGTGGGTCCGGATTCAAATGACCTTAAGAATTCACAGAAGACTATACCGTCTCGCTTCGCTGGGGGTGAGACCATTAGAGATTCAAGTCAAGACCGTGTCTCTGTTCAAGGATTTGGATCCAACAGTATCAGTGAACGGTCGAGAAACAAGGGCAAGGGTCGCATTAGTATTGTGATAGGATCACTATATATGACAGCTGGGAGATGGCCGGATGCTTTAAAAGAGCTCACAGAAGGTGCCTCTATTGCGAAGAACAATCTGGATCATCTGTGGCATGCCAAAGCTCTTGATCATATTCTTGTTACTATGCTTATGTTCGCGTGGGCTGGTCTTGACTTTCAGATTCCTCAGATTTGTTATGTTTCCGCGGACAAAGCTCCTTCAACACCATATTCACAAGACAAAAAGGACCTCGCCAGAACCCGGCTGGTGTCTCTTCATAATTTGGAAGTCTTGTTGCCAGAGTTGTTGGATCGGATATTGAATCTCTACACCAGAGCGACCAACAATACTGGGGAGGCCATGCCTCAACTTTCCTTCAGCGAAACCGCCATCCGATACTCTAAACTTCTTTCTGCAATCCATCTGGCTGGAGGCACAGTAAATGATGATGCCTTGCAATTTGTGGTTCTTGGTGTCCCTTTCGCAACGCCTGCGAATCTGAAGATCCCTCGACTCCATATTCAACCCACGCGAACGGAAATCGTGACTGTACTATTCCGAGCTCTCCCTACTTCATGGTCTGCCGAGAATCAGCACCTCATTGACCGAACCGTAATTCTGAGCGGAATTGCATCGGTTCTTGGCTCCTTAGGATTCCAGAGGAAGAAGGCTATGGTCATTCGTGACCTCGTGGCTGTCATAATCCCCGGCCTGATACAGGCCCGTATCAAAGGCGCTGCTGAAATGGGGGTGCATCCTGCCGCAGGCCTGGCTGCTCTTAACTCTGCCAACGGAAATTCAAATGGGGCTGGTGCACTCGATCTTCGCGAAGAAGACGTCGAAGCTGGTGTTGACACTTTCCTCGGCTCGTTAGGGCAAATCTACGGTGTCGTTTCTTCTAGGAGCGGACCTGGAGACGATGGTCTAATTGATGATTCGGATGAGGCAGTAATTGCGAGGATATTGCACAATGCCTCGGTGCGTTCGTTTGGTGGGCAAGATCTCAAGATGGATATACTGCGCTCCTGCATTAATTTTTCAGAAGCACTGCCAGACTTCAACGGTGTGCTTAAATTTACGGCAGACTTGCTGAGAACTGCTGGCAGTGGAGTCGCTCCCGGGCCACGAAGTGAGGATGCATCCCCTTCGATGAGCCGAGATGAGCAAATTAGGCTTGGGACAAACATATCAAGAACGCTGAGCGCGGCTAGGAACCTTGGAGTGAAAGAGCTCGAGGCTGAGTACTGGGACGAGTTTTTACTACGAGCGGTGGTACTCGAGCCATTACAACCATCTCGGACACCCATCCCCCATACAAAGAGTGAGCTTCCAGGGGCAACTGCCGTCTCTGAAGCTAGAGAAGTCAACCCATTCATATACAACCCATTTCTACGAACGCCGGATGCCGCTGCTGCAGACCACGTGTTGGTGGCTGGTGAAGGGGCAGTCTTCCGGGCCACGCTACAAAATCCATACGAATTTGATGTTGAGATTGAATGCATAAGGCTTGAGACGGAAGGGGCTGAGTTTGAGTCAACAACCAAAAAAACGATTATCGGGCCATATCGGACGCAGATCCTTGCGATCTCTGGAATTCCTAAATCTGCAGGCCAATTCAAAGTAACAGGGTGCATAATTCGCGTTCGAGGATGCAGAGAAAGGCGTTTCCCAATCTTTGAAGCACCCTGGTCACCTCAAAGGGAAATCAAAGTCAAGACTATCGGGGTTGCTGCCTTGTTCAGACCGAAATGTCGACCTGTCAGTGTCACCTCTGGCCCTGTTACGACGACTCCTGCGGTTGTCCCTCCAAAATCTATTTCTCTAGGACTCAGCGTCATCGATAGACAGCCTGTCGTTGTTGTGAAATCCACAAGTCTGTCTCAATCCGCTCTTATGGTACTAGAAGGAGAGCGGCAGGTGTTCCAGATAACTCTCCAAAATCTTTCAAAAGAAACGCCAGTAGATCTTCTGTTGTTTTCGTTCAAAGATTCAACGCAAAGCCCTCTTCACGCTGCTATGAGCAATCGAGATGCTTCGCCTGCGGAGCTGTATGAATGCGAGCTCATATTTGCTCATAAACAAGCGCTAAGATGGAAAAAGAGAACGAATGAAAACCTGTTCATTGAACCTGAAGGGACTGCTACCTTTGACATTGAGGTCTTGGGCCGACCAGGATTGACGAGTGCCGTTGTCCATATCGATTACGCTCACCTTGGCGTACCGGTCACTGATATCCAGGAAACATTCCATACTCGGCAAGTCAGCTTGCCGCTCACGGTCACTGTGAATGCTAGTATCGAGTTGGCAAAAATTGACGTCTTGTCTCTGACAGGAAGCATTCCGCGCTCGCTATGGTCGATAAGAGATTCAATTGCCACAGGCGCTGACGATATCAATCCTGAAGACTATTGCCTGATATTACTTGACCTTCGAAACGCTTGGCCTTCGCATCTACACGTTCATCTTGATATTGTGGATGAGGGAGCAATTGACGAGGAGATTCTACCTGGCAAAACATCTCGGTTGATGTTCCCGATGCGTCGCATATTTCTGGAAGATCCATCAGCATCAATACCAGCTCTCGATCCCTCTCGTGCACGGCAATTTGTCGTCAGCGCCGGTAGAATATCCGCTGATACCGAACGAGCCAGCCGAGAAGCGTTCTGGTACCGCGAAGAGGTCCTCAAACTGCTATCGGGCACATGGGCCTCGAAATCAGGGCCACAGCGCAAGGGCGATATCGAGCTGCGCGGCTTACGATTGAGTCAACGTATGATTGAAGCCATTAAAATCGACGATGTCAGGATCGATATCTCCGTCAACGGGAGCACGAGCTCTAAGCACGAGCTGATCACCGACGCTTTTTCTCAAATGAAAGTGCGCATAAGTAATCGCAGTAAAGAGCCAATCAACACTCTCCTCCGAATCCAGCCATCTCTCCGCAACCAGCCGCACAGTATCTCTCTTGACCTCTCCAAGAAACTGGTCTGGAACGGCACTCTACAGCAGATACTCGCCCCGCTCCCAGGAAACGAGTCCATCGAGATCACATATGGCGTCACGGCTCTCGCTCGTGGCGAGTTCGACATAGGTGCCTCGGTCGAAGAAGCGCAGTTGAAAGAAGAGCCGAAGATAGCTGACAGCCCCGACAAGGGGAGGTTGCGAGCTAGCACAAGAATGATGATGGATGCTGTGCTTGGAGCGCGGGAGAGGAGGATCTGGCACTCGCGAGAGCCGTGCCGGGTTGTGGTTCGGGATGATGACAGTGATGATGATTATGATGATGAGTAATGTACAGTACTGGATTAATTGTTGCATAGCGGCTATGCGAGACGGCTTTGAATAGGTACCAAGATCATAACCTTCTCTTGAAGATGGGGTGTGAGGAGGTGGTGTTATATCCCAAAAGGGGTCATTCTCGAGGAGATGGTTATGGATAGGTAACCCACGAAGGTAATCCTTACAAAGAGCA
Organism: Diplocarpon mali; assembly: GCA_024741835.1. Lineage (NCBI taxonomy): Eukaryota > Fungi > Ascomycota > Leotiomycetes > Helotiales > Drepanopezizaceae > Diplocarpon > Diplocarpon mali. The sequence goes on along the minus strand of JAENRP010000146.1, from coordinate 21,432 downwards.
TTTCCCTGTTATACACGACACATCTATTTCCTTGCCTTTCCTCGATCTCATTCTCACCAAAAGTTATCATGTATACACTATATAGGTAACGTCAACTCTCCCACTTCTGCGTCTCGCGGGCTGGGCTGTGAAACATTGGAACGTCACTACAGTAGGTGCCTTCCGCCTCTTTGACTATTCCCACCTGTAAATTAACGCTTTGTCTATATATTCTCTGCAGTAGGTATCTACTTAGCAGAACTCTGATTTCTGGGGATTCACCCAGCGAAGCCCATGGGTATTCGGATATACCCAAGCCCAGCTCTGAACTTAGTAGCTGAGGCCTCGTATGGCAACTCGAAAATTCTCTGGAAAACAGTTTGAATATAGACTTGTGATAGAACAGTATCGTAACGTAGTTTTCAGAGATGCTTGTTTGGAAATCGAGTTAGGTTTGGTAAGATGACTGATGTCGAGTTTTGTAAAATTAGAAGCTTATTAGGTTAATGAGAGCCGTCAATGCCATACGATTTCTAATCCCACATAAAAAATCTCTAATACTGCGCAAGGTTTATCGTGGTGTAGCTGGACTCTCGGGCGACTAACTTGTGAGTCTTGCTATCGGAGACGAAATCTTATGTGCTACCTCCAGAATAGTTTGGCAAACCTGGGACGAGTCAGGCATTTCTAATGACATAATTCCGTACAGCTGATATGGGAAACTCCACCAAAATCTTGATTTCAGATTGACGGAGTTGCACAGCTTTTCCAAATCGAGACTTCTGAGTCGCTAAACAAGCTCTGAGTAGAGTCTCAAGTTTCAGCACAACAATTCTCTACTCAGCTTTGCATCTCATACATCTTACTTCATCGCAGGCCAAATAAACACCACATGAGCCTAATGTCGAGGATAGAGTAGGGCGTGTTTGTGCGGTTCAACATGCTCTCATCATGTGGTGTTGGTTTGGCCTACTCACTGCTACGAAGTATATCTCCTAATCAAATATACTTTCGCAGTCCATTTTTGAAGAGGCCTCAGACAGGCATCATTCCCACTTGGAACTAGTGCCTGTGGATCTCCGTTTATATCTTCAGCTGCGACGCGACGCTTGAGACCAGACCAGACCATCTCATTCACAGAGCCGGTCAATAGAGGGACCAAGTACATCTCATTGATACTCGTACCGTGCGACAAGCGGTCAGCAGCTGGAGCCACTACGTACGTGCTCTGGCGTCTCACATCCCCCTTTGTCTTCTTGTTCCGTCTTGGCCTTACGCAGTACATCTTCACCTACTCATACTATTGCCATTGTGTACAACATACACGTGCCAGATGTTGGGATCCAGATGCGCCACGACGAGCTCCAGCTTGAGCTCGAGGGCGAGCTCGAGCATGATCACGCGGATGCGCCTCGGCCTTTGGCTTATCGGAGCTCATCGTTGGGCTCGCTTGCCCACTAACCCTCGTCGTTCCTGCAAATATACCTCCTCCGTTCCCCTCTTCTCCTCCACCTTCTCCTCTCCCTCCTCCTCCCCCTCCTCCCCAACATCACCTCCAGCTTCATATCTGCGCACAGCAGAAACGAAGTCCACTCATACAATGGCCTCCACCGGCACCGAAAATTCGCAACAGACCAAGCAGGTCGTGTCCGAGTTTCTGCAGCAGAGCCAGGAGCAGATCTTCGAGAACAATCGCGCCTGGGTCGCGAGCAAAGTCAAGGGGGATGGGAAATTCTTTACGAAACTTAGCAGTGGGCAGCAGCCGGATTACCTGTACGTTCTTTCTTTCTTGCCCTTCCTCTCTGTTCATTCTACGCTTTAGAAGCTTTCGGATTGGATCTGTGGAGACGAGTGTGAGGGGTAGGAGGTTGTCGGAGGAAAGATAAGAGGTTACTTGCCTGCTTTCGGTCCTGAATTCAATATGTTCTGGACAAGGTTCTAAAATCGATACAGCTACATCGGCTGCGCCGACTCCCGCGTCCCCGCCAACGAGATCATGGGCCTTGACGCCGGCGAAGTCTTCGTGCACCGTAACATCGCCAACCTGGTCCCTAACACGGACCTCAATGTCATGTCCGTGATTGAGTACGCGGTCGTGCACCTCCACGTCAAGCACATTGTGGTATGCGGGCACTACTCCTGCGGCGGCGTGCAGGCCGCCCTCTCGCACACCGACATGGGCCTGCTCAATCCCTGGCTGCGCAATATCAGAGACGTGTACCGGCTACACGAGAAAGAGCTTGACAGCATCGCGGACCAGGATCAGAAGAATAGGAGGCTGGTCGAGCTGAACGTTATCGAGCAGTGCAGGAATGTGATCAAGAGTGCGGCGGTGCAACAGAGTTATCAGAAGAATGGCTACCCCATCGTCCATGCTTGGTGCTTTGACCTGAAGGATGGCTTGTTAAAGGATCTGGAGCTGGATTTCCAAAAGGTGCTTGATAGTATCAAGAAGATCTACAATCTCGATAAGGGGAACTGAGATGCTCCCTAATCCTGGGACGTGGACCGGTAGAGGGGAGTTGGGGTGGTTGGGGTTAGACGGTGGCTCGGAGCGAATCCTTCTTTTAACAGAACGCTTGTCCTGAGTTTCTGTCCCACGGCGTTGTCCTTTTATTTCCTTTTTTTTTCTTCATTTTTTTTTTTTCAACCCAAGTGCAAATTACCTCGCAGGGGTCTGGATATAGGTCCAAAACCACCTGCTTTGCTCTGCGGTACATCATTCGATTGATCCGCCCACCATTGTCATTAGTAAAGCAGCGTCATACTAAGCATTGTTTAATACACTCTACAGAGACGGAAGGTTGCTGTTGCGTAGTCAGGAGTGGGAATGACAGAAATGCTACCTCTCTCAGTTCCTGTCGTGCTCAGAGGACGTTTTTGATACGCTCATCCTCGCACAACGCTATCTAACGCAACATTCCACCCTCCTCCCACCGCCAGGCTAAACATCTTGCAATTTGGAAAAAAAACGGGGAGAAGCGGGAATGCGTAGCCTCGCTGAGAGTATAAACTCTTACGACGAAGAAGCGTGGTTGGAAGCTCCACAGCACTGTACTTCGCCGCATGCCAAATAAAACCCATACGAAAGTATATACTTCAACTTTGTGAACGCACATCAATCGATCCCAGCCATGAACATACACCACATGCGGTGTCGTTTTGGCCTGCCGAGGGATTACCCGTATGTTTGGATCGATTGCTTGAGTGTATTGTATATACTCAAGGCTTGTTGCAAGGAGGGAACACTCCACAATCGTCTGTCAAGCCTCGTAAAAGACTCGGGTTTGTGTGTGGTTCGAGTGGTAAACAAGGGAGGCGTGTGGGTTGGCTAAATACTCCAGTACTTATTAGGTATTCTTCGTTGGAAGAGCTACTTCCAACACTCCAGCTCAGCCGTGTGTGCGAGAGTGTCAATATGCTTGACATTCCGTGGAGTAATACTTCATTCGGTCCTCTTTATCTTACACGGATTGAAACTGTCACAATCAACGAAGAGCTATCAATGACAATGCCAAGTCAAGCCACGGCCAGGCCGGAGGCGAGGAGGGTGCATAGGTAAACAAATACCCTCCTCCTCTTCGACACAAACTCCACGTCCACCCCCACCATCTCTCCCAACACTTCGCTCCCAGACATCTGAGCCATCCTCATCACAGGGGCTGCTTCCATCCACTGGCATCCGCTAGGAAGTCTAGCGTCTACCCAGAATTTGGAGGGTTCCGCCTGCTGTCAGAGATTCCCTCTCCTCTTGCAAAAGCAAGGACCGACATCCACTGCTGTAGCACAGAAGAAGCCGGTGCTGCCGAGGCATCGTCGAAGTCAAGGAGACTCTCCCACCTCCGGCTGCCAGCAACCTCTTCCTGTGCGAACAACTTAGTGCCTCGCAGAGGGGATTGCCGCTTACCACTTATCTGCAAATGTCTATTTATAGCAATTGACATTCTTTGCAGCACTTTAAGCGATCCTATTTCAGCAGCCCGGTAATCCTGTTTGCTAACACGGCTCCAGAGCCTGCGCTTTTAGCGTTATCTCTGGCAAGATAGGGATGCCGGTGTATGAAAGAATGGGGAGAGGAGTATGTACGCCGCCTTCTCCCCTTGGAAATGGCAGTCGAAACTCGACATTCTTCAGCAAATTTTGCCGACACGCCAATCTCGTTTCGATGAGAGGGTTCTTTGCAATGCATGCCCAAGAGTTTCAATCCTCTTCTGTATCAAAAAGATGCAAAGCCAACACGATTCTAACCAATCCCAGAAGATAGCACGGAGACTGGGTCACAGATGGTCATGGGAGGATCATAGCCATTGGCCCTTTCATATTCAGAGCGACTAGCTCCGCTCAATTCATTGGCATGCCCACAAAGCTAGCGGACGACAATAAACAACCCTCCCACAAGATGTGGATCAATGCCGGTTCATGACACGGTTTGGGGGCGTAGATTAGCTCTCCCTCTATCCTCTTCCCCCCTCTGCAACAGACTTTGATGCTAGCGGGCTCAATGCCTCTAAACCCAGCTTCGTACAGGGGAAGTTCTCTTTGCAGAAAACCTACCATTGGAAACGGCGATAAAATTGCCTCTGGGACTAAGAATTCCGCTGAAAAAGGCTCATCATAAGAATGCAAGGCAGTTGCTATTCTTTGTCTCTTAGTAGGGAGCTCCTACTCGTAGATGAGACCTCAGGATCCTGGGGTCTATAAGTGGCTTCAACACTCAATATCAGTGACCCATCGCACTAAAGAAAGGCCCATGCTAACAACTCAAGATACCTACCTTTCTTTTGCTACTCTGGAAGCAAATACCTCTTAGAAGCAAGCCCTTGCATAAAGAAATCGCGCGCGTGTAAAGACTCTAAGTAATTGCAAAGGCGAAGTAGATCTCGCTTATTGACCTCAAGTCTCCGGTCGGATGACCAGAGACAGCTGTCAGGCTATCAACGCGTGTTGACTTATTGTTTTCTCGCAAGTCCTATTGGATTTGCTAATTTCAACCCTCGTGCTGAAGCCTTATGTTCGGGACCCCTCTTGATATGAGCATATTCTTGTTACTGAGCTCTTGGCAGAGTACGAAGATGAAGGGTCGAGTGTGATGCCTGATCTACTGTCAGTTCGCGGGGAGAGGCAGTGGAAATGGCAGTGGGGAAATGGGAAACCGGATCTTCGGTGAACTGCCAGGAATTGTTGGGGAAACGAGCTCAGGCAGGGAGAGGCGCTTGTATGAGTAAGGAAGCTGAGCGAATGCCACGAATGACGAATGTGGTATACCTCAACGAAATCCAGTTGTAATGGAGTTCGGGGGTTTGGCAATGCACGACGGTTAATGAATAGCGGACGGTGGACGCCAATGGTATTTGTTTGGGACTCTGATCAAGGGCTTTGTGGCCAAAGGTTGACTTAGGAATAATGAAAAATAGCCGGGAAAGAACGTTTGGATTTCCCAGTCAAACTTGTAAGATTTTGATGAGTCTGTGATATCCTGGGCGTATAATTATACATCTTTCAGGGAGTTTTCGAGGTTTTATTGTCCCTATTGTGCTGACATGTGATGTATTTTGAAGAATGTACCTCCAACTAGTCTTGGCATGTCACATTACAACGCGCGTCTAACGCGTTTACCAAATCAGAATGTCTACAAAATCAACACCATGCGATTCAAAACATCCATTCGTAATATACAGACATTCAACAGTAAGCAGATGCTTCTAGTAGAAGGAAACCTGTCTGACACGCTTCGTAGAGCTCACGGCTTCGCTGTCTTCGCTGGGAAAGGTGGCATGGGTGCGACTGGACGACGATGTTGTACGCTTCACCATTATCCCTGAGACGGGCACCCAAGTTTGGGCGTAAGAATGCTTCTTCAAGTAATGAAAATCAGATATTGACAGACTTCAGGTCGCTATCCATTGACTCCATCTTTGAAAACTACACTATCCAATCTGCCGCCCCCAAAAACACAATCAACCTCGAATTGCCCCTCCCACCCCTGCACCGCGCTCTCAAATCTGCGATAAACGCAACATCAGCCTCTGTTCGTCTCACAAAGAAAGATGGTATACCTGTCCTATCCCTCACCATCATCACGAACACGATCAGCAGCGGTCACAGCGGACATGGCTTCCTGAACGGCTCTGACGATCCGTTTGGCGACAATGCGTTCCGGGAAGAGAGTCTGGATGCAAACTTAGGGAGGGATAGAGAGACAATTGTTACGCAGGATATCCCGATCAGGGTCTTGACGGCGGACAGTGTGGAGGGGATACATGAGCCTCGAGTACGAGAATCCGAAGCGCATATCATTCTGCCTTCTCTGATACAACTCAAAGCCATCTCGGATCGCTTCACCAAGCTTGCAATGGCCACGGCAAATGGCGTGAGGAGTTCGAATGCCACGCCGAAGCTGGAGCTGGCTGCGAACATGCATGGCAGCCTGAAGCTCAGTATTGCCACGGACGCACTAAATATCTCGAGTGTATGGACTGGACTAAACAATCCGGAGCTGGACCCGAGGCAATTAGAGGAGGGAACTGACGTGGAAGAACACCCGAGCATGAGACTGAAGGCCGCTGGGCCTGATGCTTGGTCTACGGTCAGAATCGATGGAAGGGACTGGGGGAAGGTGTTGAGCGTTGGGAGGCTTGGTGGGCGGGTCATTGCATGTTTCTCTGATGAGCATGCCTTGATCCTTTACGTCTATCTTTCCAACTACGATGGAGCTGACGAGTCGGTTCTGACAGTCAGTTTCCCCTCCCATATCACACATCAATGCTAACCCTGAACTAGTATTACATCTCCTCCTTCAGTTTATGAATAGCTCAGACGACATGTATGGACCCTTAGCGATGGTGTTTGAGGTTTGGTACTATTTTAATTTGTGGCTCTGGACTGGCATTGGCATACTTCGATGTCGATATATCCCGGCACACAGTGACAGCTGTGCAAGATATCTCTAGCTCGATACCAAAATCTTGAGATATTTGAAAACCCTCCTCTCAATTACCACTAAATTTTCTCTCCTGAATCTTTTCAAGGGCCCAGCCTTCTGATGGCTCAAATTTCTAAGCCCACTTTCTCGCGCCATTGAGGCCCTCACTCAATGATCATGATTCTTCCAGCACCTCTAGTTTCTACCAGACATATGGATCTCTGTAGATTAGCAGTACCACAAGTCCCTCCTGTTCTACCAGACTTTGAGCTGTTCTCGCACTTTCGCACTTTCGCACTGTCGAATCCCAGATTCGGATTCGCCGTAGCAATAAATCACACCCTGAAAACGCTGCAAACATACGACCACTGCCTTTCTCTTCTACCGATTTTCCAGGCAGGGTCCTTACACACTTTGCGTTCTGCGTGATGCTACTAAGCGATCCGATTCTGGAAAGGCGGAAGAGCTTGCGGTTTTGCTTAACAGCTTTTCAGGCTTTAACAGGCTGCCCTAACCTTTTGGTTTCCTGAAACTCTTGGACTGCCCATTCATCTGCTGTTATTCGTTTCTCAAATGAGACATCCTATGGTTCATTTGCCTAAACCTAGTCCTGCGACAAATACAGCTATAATCATTACTCTTCTGTCGCTTAATAGGGGCAGCAATTATAAAGAAGAGCAGCAGGCCGTGAGGTTGAGGATTGGATGTAGCATTGTGTTTTGGTACCATTTGGCATTCATACTGTACCAGCATACAGAGTTGCTAAAGCTGGAATTGATTAGTTAATTGAGTAAATGTGGGTTTATCTTAGTAGAAGCTGAATACTTTTTCGCCTGAACAACTGATAGATAATCGATCGCAGGGCTGCATGTAATAGGGACAAGTGGTTAATGACTCTTGTATTGCGTCCTAGGAATTTCTCTAGCATCTCCACTCCTGAAAGTAACTAGTAGTTTCATAGATTGGATCATATAAATAGTGGTGACAGGGCTGCATAGTCTAAGGCTTGTGGAAAAGGCTCCGGTTGCCAAAAAGGAGGGTGGTAATGCCTTCATTGATCTTGTATGCCATCTCTAATCTTAAACAAGTACAGTTAGAATAGATACAAGGGAGATTAATAATACAATTTATACGATAACATCTTAGAAGGTCTTAAACGCTGACGATGCTACTGTGTTTTCTTGGTAAGAGCTATATTTGGCTTGATTAGCGCTTCCAAGAGACTAGATGCCGCCGCTTAACAAGAAAGTTTGTCTACTTACAGATCAGAAGAGAAATCCATGTGCTTAAAAGAGATTATGTAAATTGAGTTAAAGTAGCATGAGTCGTCTGTTTATTTCAAGTTTGTCTTCTTTTTATGGATTCCTTTTCCACTTTCCAACCCATTCACCCCCTTTCCGCTCACTATGGCATTTAGTCGTCCTACAATATCTACATCTCCATTCCCCACTAGTAAATATATCATCAGCTGCTTGCTTTACTCTTTGGCATTCAGGACAACTAATTCTGTTATCAATGATTGTTTAGCAGGTCCCGAAGACAAGAAGTGACTCTGAGTTCCATTGAAAGAAATCTAGTATCAGGTTTTAGCTGTTGCGATAGCAAGTTGCCATAGAAATGCTTCAAATGCCTTATTGACGTACCTATTGATTCCATGGCAACTAAGGCTACCTACCTTACATGAGTCTATCTGGTTAAAATCTCTCCGATTAAAAGCAGACCTTCATAGTTGAATTCTTTTTCACCGCTTACCCGCTCCACTCGTCTTTGCAGCAATGTTTGCTAATGCAGTGTAAAATCAATGAGAGTTTTGTGAGTTGGTGTTCTAAGCAGAGAGCAGATTCTATCGATATTTATAAAGTTCTTAGCGGTAGCCTCTAGTCATTTAGATATCTAGTACATATTGATCAAGTAGTTCTGCATATGCCTATGCTATCCCTCTGGTATATGGTGTTTATACTGATACGCGTAATATGTGGTCTTCAAAAGAAATGACTTACTGATACTAATTCTGCTGGAAAACTGTGCATATTGTATGTATATCTATAGAAATTTGTGGTGCGGTCGGCTGGAGGGCCTTTATTAGGTCGCTTAAGAGGCTCGCTAATATGGATAAAGATGATTGATTGTATTATTATCTAATGTATATATAGTAAGGAGACTTCGGAAAGAAAAGGGAGAGTCTATGACTTAGTAGAGTCATATAGAGGGTCTTTAGAATAAGTAGAGACTCCGCCTATTCTGTATAATATACCCCTTAATTAGGCGATGCTTTTAAAATCGCTTAGCTATATAGATAAAATAAAGGAAAGAATAGCAGTTGTAAAGAAAAGAGGCTCTACCTATATACCGCCCCTTTAAAGGTCATTCCTTCTAGAATGAGAAGGGTCGCTATAGGCAATAAGCGCACTTAGGAATCTTCGCGATTCTACGCTAGTGCTCTATTAGGCTTCTTATAAAGTATTTCTATTGCAAAGGTCCTTCTTTCTTTCTTTTAAAAACAACCCTCCTTTATTATTTAAAAATATTGTCTTTATATTAATAATTTTTAAATATAGAAGGAACTCTTGCTTATTATAGCCTTAGCCGCCCTTATAAAGTAAGACCCTTAGAGTCCCTATACCTTATATTATACTGACTTTGCGCTAGGTCGCTAGTACTCCCTTAAGAGCTGCTACCCTGGCTCGCTCGTCCTAGTGTCTACTAGGCAATGAGCTGCCGCTGCTATCGCTGCTGCTGCTGCCGCCGCCCCCGCCGCCGCCGCTACTAAAGAGCCCCGCCCCTGCTATACGCCATATGCCTAAGCCTATAATAGAGCGCGATAATGCGTGCGTGCGTTGCATTATACGTAAGAGTACTAGCAATCTCGATTATTAGTACTTTAATAGCACCTTTAATACATATTGCATTTATTATATAATGCTAAGTAATAGCTGCTAATAGGCTAGCAGACCTCTCTTTGCCTTTTAAAAGGCTATTATATTAGCCTGCGCCTGCAGTACCTCTAAAGAGGAGGTAGCGCTATTACTTAATATAATAAAGGGTGCGCTTTAGAGCTTCTATAGTACGTCTTATTAAGTCTTATTAAGTTCTAAGCTGATTTTAAAAGATAGGAGCGATTAAACCCTAGTGCTAAAAGGGCCTGCTACTCTTGCGAGTAGTAGTACTACTACCTCCCTTACTCTTAGCATCCTATTCCTATTCGCTCCTAGCCCCTTCGGCTTAGACCTATTCGCCCTTATTATTGCTATTGCTGCTCCTGTCCCCTTTGCCTCTACTATTGCAGCTGCTGCTATAGTCTCTCCCTTTATCTCCTTAGCCCTTATCGCCGCTGCACCTATCCTCGCCCTTACCGCCCTCGCCCCTATCGCCCTTGCTATACCTCTTGCCTTCGTCCCTACTATTGCTAGTATATTCGCTAGTAGGCCTTTGGCTAAAGGAATGCTAATAGGCCTCTTTTAAAAGGAGATCTATACAAAGCTCTTAATTATAGCATCCCGGCTCCTAGCCTTAGCTAAGAGAATTTAAAAGAGGGTCGCACCTTATAATAGCAGCTTAAGAACATTACCTATTTTATATTTTTAAAAAAGGAGAAGCTTTTATAGTACGCTTTATAAAAGAAAATAAATAAATATAATTATAAGAGAGTAGGAGCTTATAAGTATAAGTCTTTTAGTAATAAGTAACTACTTACTAGCAAGTGCGAGTTGCTAAACGATTATTTAAAAGCTCTAAAGGTTTAATAAACAAATGAAGCTCTTAAACTTCTGGCGGTTTAGATTCTTAATAAGCCTATCTGCGTGCATCTCCTTAGTAAGGAGGTAGATTATCTAAAAGCTTCCTTTTTAATACTCTTAGCGGATTTATATATTGCTAATTTTAATATATTAAAGGCTTATCTTGATTTTCTTATTCTTTATAATAATTAGCTAAATCGTCTATTAGTTATTGTAATATATATTCCATTTAAAGAGGGAGTCTATACGAATCTCCTTAAAGAGGCATTTTATAGCTATTATCTCCTTTGCAATAGAAACCATACTATAGAGTTCTACTTTAATAAAAGAGAGTATGATAATTGCTTAACGATTTGCTTTTTAAATAATTAGTCCTTTAAATAGGAAGAAGATATATCTTTAAAAGGATTTGCAAGTCTCTTAATCATTTTTAAAAGAAGTATTTAAAGATGCGACCAATTGGTATTCCTTAGCCTTAAAGCTATAGGCAATTCTTAAGAAGCGCGTGCTATATAAGTATTAAAGCGTTTAATCTATAGCTAAGAGGTACTTAAAGCTTAGATTAGTTAAGAAGAAAGACAGTTAGAAGATTGCAAACGCAATATCTAAGCGTATTATAATTACTATATAAAGAATAGAGCCTATTTTCTCTTAGTACTCCTTTACCTTTTCTAAAGAAGCTTGCCCTAAGTTCTTAATAAACTCCTTCTTTAGCAATAGAGTACTAAGCACTCTCCTTATATCTGCTCCAAACTTTTAAGCGATCTTCTTAATATAAGTATTATAAACTAAAGAGATCCTCTTTACCTTCCTATTTTAAATAATCCTTACTTTAAGGAACTAAGAGATATTTCTTATAATAGTAAGCTTATATATCCTCTTTAAGTCTTTAATTAAATAAGTCGCCCGATCTAGGTTAAAGGCCTTATATAACACTTAAATATTATTAATATAAAACGCTATAAAGACTATACGATCCTTTATTATAAAAATATAAGGCTCCTCGCCTAGTAGCTTAAGTTAAAGGCCCTTAAGCGTTCCTGCGAAGTTCTTATACTATAGTGCTAAAGAGTCTTTTAGCCTATAGAGCGCGCGGTCTAGTTCTATTACTATACTAAGGCGCTTAAAGCCATCTAATAGGAAGTATATGATTAAAGCACTCCTTAGGTCTCTAAGAGCATTAACAAATGTATTAATAATATCGAACTACTTTACTTCTATATCGAAGTATATAGCAAGCGCTATTAATACTTTAAAAGACCTTACTACAAGCGTAGCTACATAGGTTAAGAAAATTGAAGCTTTATTTTAAAGATCCCCTTGTATAATTAGCTATAATCAGCACTTTAAAAGCTTGCTAAAGCTATTAACCTTATAAGTAAAAACCCATTTTAATAGTATTAGCAAAGGCTTTAAGTAATCCCTTTATACGATTCTTTAGTAACTTCGAGATTCTAAATTCCTAATCTCTTAGCGCCCTCCTTCTTTAAATCGTTTGCTAAAAGGGTGCTTCTCTAAGTCTTGCCATCCTTTTAAAGGCTTTGGCAAAGAGCCTTAGTGCTATAAGCAATTAAAAGACTGCGCTCTATCCTTTGCCTAATTATCAACTATAGCTTTAATAACTATATAAACTATTAAATAGTCCTTCCTATCCTCCTTTATTTATTTATTCGCTTAGAAGGTCGATATAAACTCCTACGCATATAAGGAGCAGGGTAAATCAATATTACTTTAAAAGAGCATATACTCTAAAGTAGTAGTGTACACTTTTGAAGTCTCCTATTACTTAACGCTTAAGCGTCTTATCCTCTTTTACTTAAGAAAAGGGAGTTCCTCTTTACGATTTTCTTTATAAGTCTCCTCCTCTATTTTTATTATTACTAAAGGTTCCTTTAAGAGTCTAAGTAGCTCTATCTCTTAAGCTTATAATCTTTAAGCTAGTATTATAACTTAAGGTATTATATTATTAAGGCCTACTCCTTTTACTAAATCGCTTCTTATAAGACTGTTAAAGCTTCTCCTAGATCTTGATAGTAGTGCCTTTAGCCTTTTACCAAAGTTTACTAAGGCTTGCCTTTATAACTAAAGACTCTATCTTAAAGCCCTTAAGCCATTTCTATTCCTATATAGAATAGCGGCTAAAGATCTACCGATCGCCTTATAGAACTTGTCTTTAAAGACTCCTTTAGAGTTGTCTATAGTTCCTTTTTTAATAGGGCCTCTATAGGGAATTATCACTCCTAAGCTTTAGTCGCCATTTGCCTTTTTAAAGACTGGCGAAGTGGCTTTTAATTTGCTTACTTTTACCCTTAAGTTTTTAAGTAGGTCTCTTAGAGAATTTGGATTTAAGTTAAGGCCTTTTATATTATTAGTTAGAGGCTATAGAGTAGCATTAGTCTATAATATAAGCTCTTCTTATATAATAGCTTCTTTTGCAGCGATTGCGTTCGGCCTTGCAATAAGCTTTAATTCTTTAAAAATGCCTTTAAACTTAGCGTCCTAAGCTCCTTCTCCCTCTTCGATCAATTGGAAGGTTGTCTTAAGTTCCTAGTATAATATAGGGTTTGCGCGCTTAGCTTCTAGACTATAAAAGAGAGACTTATCGAATTCGATATTATAAGTCGTTATTACTTGCTAAAGTATAGGAACCCAGATTTTATAAATATTAAAGGTAATATATCTAATTAAGTAACTTAAGTGCCTTTATAATTCAATTTTAAAGGTTCGGCAATCCCTTCCCGCCTCCCTCTCCCTAATTAAAGGATATGCGCAAGCGCTATATATATAAATGCAATTCTAGTTAGGCTTTAAGCTTACTATTATCTGCTTAATAAGCAGCGGCTTATAAAATTGAAAATACTACTTAAACCAATTATAAAGAGCCTTATTTAATAAGATCATCTTCTTCCTAGTAAGTAAGGAGATATTATAAAGGTAAGTAGTAGCCTTTATAACCTCTGGCCAAAGGCTCGCTAGAAGCCTAGCGTAGATCCTCATTTTAATAGAGCGTTTAATCAACTCCCTTCCTACTCGCTCCGCGCCTCTATTAGGTTAATATATATAAGTAAGAGTAAGCTTTAAATCGATTCCCTCCTCTTTTACCTATCTCTAGTACTCTATAAGAGAGTCTTCCCTTAAGGAGATTATTAAAGTATTATTATTTTATCTAATCTTGCAAATGGAAAGCCTATATTAGCGTTTCACTTATACTTTAAAGGCCTAAAGGACCTTTATAATTATATCTTTGCCCTTCGATCTTAATAGAAATATTTAAAGTATACCGCTATACTTATCCTTAATTAAAAGAACTTATAAGCAATTGTTATATAAGTTATTTAAAAAGTTAAAGAGATCTTAAGAGATCCTAAAGAAGGGCCTTAAAGATCAGTTCTTAAAGGTAGCGTAAGAAATAACTTGCTTAGTAGACGCTACTGCGCATATAGGGCACTCTAGCCTCTATATTCCTTTGATCTTCACTCCCTTAGCGCACTTGATTAGCGCTTAGAAAGCCTCTGCGCCTAAGTGGCCAGCGCAAAGGTATTAAGTATACGCGTTATTATCCTATACCTTAATAGGTATATAGCTAGACTAGAACCTATTATAAAGCGTTATCTTAGCTATAGAGAACGCTATTAAAGCAGAGAAGTTATATTAAAGCATATTTAGAAGATTTAAATAGTTAATAGGCTTATATTTAAAGAAAATGAGATTATAGCGACGCTTTAACTAAGCTCGCTTTATAGAATCTTTAATACTCCTAGAGCGCAAAGTGTAACAGTTGCACCCCCAACTGGTGCAATTACCTAGGAGTACGGTATTATAGCATTTTAAGGTTTGGCAATCTCGATTTAATATAAGGTTATTTCGAATCGACCCTAAAGGTGCAAAAGGATATTCTTATATAATATCATATAAACGGGCAAAGAGCTTAAAGCTGCTTATATATATAAGGGAGAAGGGCTCTCCTATAGGGAAGGCTCTCTAACTTCTTCGTTTCTTTTATATTAGACCTATAGAATACGCCTTTTGCACTACTTCTTACTCCTATACTTAATCTCGCACTTTAGCGGTTCTATATTATTATATTAAATAAAGAAGTTCCTCTCCACTAGGGATGGCTTTTAATAATATCCTACCCCTTTTGAAAATCGATTCGTAGTTATTTCGACTTTCGATAGAGTTAGGATCCTAAAGATCTCTTAGACAAACTAAGAGCTTAAGTATAGCTTATTAACTAGTATAATTGAAGAACCCTTTCATTAGCTGGATTTTCTTAACTACTCCTTTTATAAAAGTGCTATAGGCAGAAGTTAAAAGAGCACTACGCTATTAAAACCCTTTTTCTATAGAACCCCTTTTTAACCGAATCCCTACTGAAACCAAAATTGGTAAAATGAATTCCCTACTAGCCGGAAGTTAGTAAATATAAAATGTACCCGGTTCGTTTAAGGAACTAGCTTCTATAGGGAGTACCTTTACCCTAGCCCCTAGGGCTAGACCTTCCTCTGCTGCTAAGGGCAAGAGACTATAATGCTATAGCTAAGCTAATTAAGATAAACGAGACTTTTTAAACTTAAATGTTTTATAAAGAATAGTCTTAGGTTTAAAAGAATCCTTGCAATGCTAAGATTAATCTAATTAATAACTGTAAAGTAAGATTAGCAGGATTACTTAAGCTATCTTTAGCTTAAAGACCTTAGCTTATTAAAGCTAAGAAACGGCTTAGCGCGTATATTAGACTATTAAGCGAGAATCCACTTACCTTTGATAAAGCGAGACCTAGCCTCCTCTAGAAGTCGATATAAATATAAAACGGTTAAAAATTCAACTGATTGAAAAGATTATCCCTTTTAATAATAGAACCTCTCTAATGTATAAGTAGTAGTTAGCTTTAGTCCAAGACCGATTGTAAGTTAATGCCAACTTGTATTTAAATAAGCGAGCTTGCTAAGCCCTTATTTAAAGATCTATTATAAGATAAGCCCGAATATACCTTAAACCCTAGTACCTTTTAAAGACTAACCTCTTTTAAAACTATTAAGAAATAGTAGAACTGCTAAGCAATTACTTTTTAATTAGCTAAGAGGTAGACCTATTCCAATCTACTTTCTACTACCTCTATATAGGGGAAGCCGGTTATTTTAAAGAAACTTTTCCTTAGTTTTAAGCCTAATTCCAATTTGCTACGATTTAAGGAGAGGTCTTAAGATCTAAGTAGTTCTTCTTTATATAGAATAAGATTACCCCTTAGCTTAAAGCTGCCTGCGCCTTAGCTAAGGCCTCTTAAGGGAAGGACTATACTATTATAATTAATTAATTAAATGCCCTTGATATTAAATACTAAAGCAATCAACTTCTTAACCCTTCGACTAAAAGCAAGGCGACTTTGGTATTATATTAAAAGATATTTGGTTTGCTCTTTAATAAGACTGCTTATAGTCCAAGCGCTAAAAGTACTACCTGAGTTTTTAAGCAATTAGCTTTAAAGCCGATTACCCCTTTTTATTAAGATATGCTAGCTAAGGCTAATTCTCCTACTTTACCCTTTAAGTAAGCTACCTACTAAACCTATAGTAAAACTAGTTACTATAAGACTAAGTGCCCTTCTATAGGTAAGATTAATGCCTTAGAAGATATAAAGGAATCTGATCCAACTTTAGACTTAATTAAAAACAGGATTGAAATGGAAAAAGATTAGGAAAACGAAAAGGCCTAGGAAAAGACTCCTACTTAAGCTTGCGAAAGTGCGACTTATTAAAGCTAGATCTTAACTCTTTAATAGGAGGGAAGTAATTCCTAACCTCTTATACTATTAGTATAAATGGACTTAAAGTATTATTATTAGCTTTAGCAGATACTAAAGCCTTTAGTTACCTGTTTTTAAATCGTTCCCTTTCTATACGTCTTTTAAAAGCGACTAGCTTTAAAATTCTTCCTCTTCTAGCCCCTATTCCTATTTATAAATTTTAAAATACTATTTGCGCGTAAGCTACGTATTATATACACTTTCACTTAATAATTAATAGAAGGCGTATCTATAACTACCCTTGGGTTATTCTTAACCTAAGCTAGCGCAATACTATTATTAGAGTTAAATAGATATACTAATTCTAACTTAAACTTAATCTAAAGGAAAACCGATTCATATAGCCTTTATATTACCCTTTATCTCTCTAGTTCGCAAAGGAAATCGTCATTTGTCTTTCCCCTTTTAAAGGACTTTAGATCCGATCCGATTATTAAGCTAATATTAATTGTAAAGAATAGGAAATAGCTATAGATAAAGCTTAATAAATCAATAGAAGATAGTCTTATATCAATTCGATAGTCCTAGCTAGGCGCGAGATCCCTATTGCTATTATTAGGCCAGCGCCCTTGCTTATAACTAAGCTAGATCTAAGAAAATAGCCTAATATAAATCGACTATAATCTAACCTTATTTGCAAATGCCCCAAAGCTGCAGTTCTTATTTGCGAAATTAGCACTAACGCCTTTTATTATAATATAAAGCGTAAGGAGACTAAGTTCTTTTAAACTAGTATTTATAAAGTAGATAGGATTTTAAAGGAAAGATATAAGCCTAAGATTCCTAATATTAAAAAGCTAATTAACGATCGACTTTTAAAATAGTACCGATCTCTAAGATAAGCCTTTTTAAAAAGGGATATAGATACCCTCCTTCCCTATCGGTACTACGATTATAAGATATAGCTGAAAGGGCCTTTGCCTAACGCCTATTCGCCCTTCTATTATCAATCTACTAAGGAGTTTATTGAACTTAAGTGAGTCGGCGCAGTAGGTAAAGGAGGCTTCTAGAGGTCGATAGTCGATATATTGGTAAGAGTTAGGGAAGGAAGGTTACCCCTTTCTTTCCTATAACTATATATATATCAATATCCTACTAATTAAGCAATAGGGTCATATGATAATATATTAGAGTAATAGCTATATTACCTATCTTAATACTCCTACTTAGACCTTACTCTAATTAACCTATAGTTGGGAAAATAACAACTATCCTTTTACGCTAATCCAACTCCTAAGTATCTCTTTAAGTTAAAAACAATTAATCAATAGCAACCTCTATTAAAATCACTAATCCTACTTATAGGGCGGGACCAGGAGTCAAATTTCCTAAAAGCTTTCTTCTATAAGACTACGTGACCTGACTTGCAGGGCAGGCCTAAGAGTCGTCCTTAAGCTTACTAAGCCCCTACTATCTTTTGTAACCTTAGTATATCTTTAAATGCTTTGAACTTTATAACTGTCTCTAATAGCTTTATAAATCCATCTACTACTATTTAATCGATTAAGATATAAGTAATTAATAACTTATTCTTTGCAATAAGGTTATAGATAAAGTAGTAGGTAATATTAATATATTTCGATCGCTTATATAAGTATAGATTCTTTATAAATGCAATCGCCCTTATATTATCTGCTTAAAGATTAATATAGTTCCTATCTTATCTAATATACTTAGCAAAACCTATATCTTTTAAAACTTAAGTAATTTATAATCCTTACTTATAATTTAATAATATTAATATATATTTAGCCTTAGTACTTGCAGTAGTTATTGATTTCTACTTCCTACTTCCTTATAATATAGGTCTACTATATAGTACTACTATGCTTTTAGATATACTTTTCTAACCTTTTATATTTGCCTAGTCGGAATTAGTATATACCTTAAGCTTTGCACTTATATATTTTATTAGTCTATATCTTACCTTTTATATGATTATCGATTGAAAGTACTTTCTAAATCGCTTAATTGCATTCTTATATTAAATCGTCGGATCCTTTAAGTTCTGACTAAGTTGCTTAATAATAAAGGCGATATCTAGTCTTATATATACTATAGTATATATAATTGCTTTAATATCTTATTAGTACTTCTTTAAATCTCCTCTTTGCTTATTTTTATTAGTAGGCTCTAACTTATTATACTTTCCTTTAATTGGAGTACGCTTTGGCTTAAAGTTAGGAGTATAAGCAAAGAGTCCTATTCGGTCTAGGATCTTCTTAATATACTACTCTTAGTTTAACTAGAGTTTTTAAATAGAGCGGTTCTTTATAACGCAGATGCTAAGGATCTTATAAATTCCCCTTAGATCCTTAGTATTAAAACGTTTCCGAATTATTATAAAGAACCAATCTAATTAAGTAATCGTTTTCGCAGCTATAGTAATATTATTAATATATAGTAGCAATTTGATTTTACACTTAATATAAGTAAATAGATAAGGGTTAGCTAGGCTTTAAACGAATCCTATTTCTATTAGAGTAAAGCTATATAAGAGGTTTTAATTATAGGCTGATTATTTAAGCCTATAGATACTGCAAAGTATATAAAGAGAGTAGCTAGCGTATATAAAAATACTATTAGGTTAAGAGAGAAAAATCCGTTCCTTTATAATTGCTTTGGTAAATGCATTTTTTATATTATACTATCTATATTTAAGGTCCTTAGCAGCTACTATTACTATAAATATATAAAGGGCATCTATGCGAACTATTAGTGCAAATGTATTAAAGTAGTCTTCTCTATACTATTAAGAGAAGCCCTTAGCTATAAGCCTTGCCTTATAATATTTTAAAGTCCTATTTATATATATTTTAATTATAAAGACCCACTTTATTAATACTAGGTTCATATCCTTTAGCGTCAGTTCCTTTATCTATATGCTATTTGCAATAAGAGAGCTTATCTCTTTTTAAATTGCCTTATTTTATACTACTCTATTCTCTAAGTTATTAATAGCTTTATTATACGTCTTTAGAAGAGAGATTTTCATTATTCTCCTAGCGGCTAAGAACGCATTATCTTCGTCGAAGCTTTATTAAAGTTCAAGCTTATAAATCCTATATACTATTATAGCCTAAATACGCTTAAACTCTCGTTTGTCTAAGGTGTCTTCTAGTTCTAAGTCTTTATTCCTCTTTAAAGATATAGGTTTAGCTGTAGGTTTTATAAGCTTATTATCTAAGGAACCGCTTTCTAATAGTAGAGGCTTATTATTACTTATACCTATTTTAAGAATATCCTTTACTATAAGTGCTTTAACTAAAGAGATAATAATATTAAAGTTATTTTATACTTTAAGCAATTTGCAAATAATAGGAATAGTTTATTTAGCCTTTAGGCGACGAATAGGTTATTAATCAATAGGTGCACTTAATATGCCTAAGCTAAGAGAAAGGGGTTATTAGTTCGACTTAATAATATTACTATTAAGTAGTATACCTTGCGAATCTTTAAGTATATAAAGCTTTAAGGATAGCTCCTCCCTATTTTAAGATTTATCGAACTTAACTATTAAGGATATAATTACTTACCTTAGATCTAGCGTATATACTATCTACTACTTTATTATCTATTTAATATACTTAATAAATATATACTCTTTACCTTAATTTATTAGCTTCTTACTCTTTATACCCGCGGGCCAGGACTTTAGGCTAATATAAGAGTAGTAAACGCTTCTAAAGATATAGATATAATCTAAGCTTAATTTCTATTTGAAATATACCTTATATAGTAATATTCGGATGCTATTAACTATTAGTCTACTACCTATTCTATTTTATAAGTATACGTCTGCCTTAATTATAAGGTCTTAGAATTCCAATAATAGGTTAGTATCTTATAATAAAGCGCGATAATTAGTCTTTACTTATTAAATACTTTATTTAATAATACTATTTTAATAAGAACCTTTATATATTATAATTAGTTTATAGCAAACTCTTTATTTTACCTATTTATTAAGCTTTGCCTTAATCTTTAATGCATTATTAGACCTAATAGCTATTAGCTTTAACTAGGTCTAGTATTCCTCTATCACTTTTTAAGTTTCTAGCTTTTTTATAAGCTTAGATTTAGTCCTAGTATAAATAGTCTATATCTATTAAGTAGAGTTATCTACTATTTAAAAAAACTAATTATTTCCTTTAATTAAGGTTATAAATAGTCTAATAGTATTAATAGATATTAGTGCTAGTATTGAATCTTTTTATAAATTAAGCTTAGTTTGCGTCCGATTTTAAAGTTTTATTAGCTTGCAAATTTAGTATACTAAGCGATCCTTTAGTATTTAGATCTTCTATTTTAAAGTTAAGACCTTATATAGGCCCTTTAATTTCTCTAGCTTTAAATATGCGAATCTTTTATATATTAGCTAATATTTTAATAGGCTTTTAGCTTTTAATAGCTTTAGTAACCTATTATTAGTCGATACTTTATTATTAGCGGCTAAAAAGGACTAGTAATAGCAGTTTAAGGTTTTACTATTTTCTAATTGCAAGCCTGGCTTAGGAGTCGTTTTTAATAAAATCGCAAGATCTACTCGCAGTCCTAGCTTAAGAGTCGATTTCCTAGAAATAGCAAGATCCACTTGCGGTCCTAGCTTAAGAGTCGTCTCTAATGAATTTGCGAATTTTACTTGCGGTCCTAGCCTAAGGGTTATTTCTACTAAATTCACTTATGGTCCTAGCTTAGGAGTTATCTTTAAGGATACTTTGCAATCTACCTATAGTCCTGGCTTAAAAGTCATTTTCGCGAATTTTACTTATGATCCTAGCTTAAGAGTCTATCTATTCTCCTTATCCTTACTTAATTATATTAGGGTAAAAAGTGCACTTTTCTTAAAGGAATCTACTTATAGGTTTGGCTTAAGAGTCAATTTCTATAATATCACCTTTAAGATAATATAAAGTCTATCTTTAATTTTAACTTTAAAGATCACTTTATAATTATTATTTATAAATTATATAAATTGATTATTAAAA
>JAENRP010000145.1:66300-104690 GCA_024741835.1 Diplocarpon mali | reverse complement strand
TCGACAAAAGAAGGCTATATAAAGGGAGGAAACCCATAGGAAAGCTATATATAAGGAGGAAATCTATAATACGACTATATAAAAGGGTGAAAAGCTATAATATAGCTAAGTCAAAGGTACTCTTATACTATAACGCATGTTTTAATATTATAGGGCGGCTGAATTCTATATAAGGGAGACGTAGGCGCCATATACTAAAGAGTATATTATAGGAGTTAATAAGGCCTAGACTATACAAAAAAAAAAATGTAGGGCTCTTTACTCTGAGTTCTATAAAGCTTTATAGTAGGAGGCATATTAGAAATATACAAGGTACAGAGATTACCGCACGGAGCGGAGGCTAAGGCTTGGTAAGCCAACCTTGTATATATACTACTTCAGCTCTCTAGAACTAGAATCTACACCTTTCGATTCTGTCAAAATGAAACCTTACTAGATACTATGAACACAGTAGATAGTCCTGTAGAAAGCCCTTCTTCAGGCTGATAATTTGGTATATGAATATAGATTTCCAGTTTTCTAAGCTGGGCAATATAAAACTTAGCTAAATTTAGTTCTTCTAGTCTAGAGTTCTAAAAACAGTAACGCTAAGCTCTGCCCCCCTTGTGTACGGAAGTATAAACAACAGCTAAGTCGGGCGTACAGAAATTGTATTATAATACATATCTTATAGTAAATCGTGCAAGATTAATTCGACAATATCCAAACCCCGCTGATTTCTTCCTACTTTTTGAATGATGATATAGTTAAGGTACTTAAGTGCTTTCACCCGGGTCTACCCATTCGTACTCAGTGCTAACTCTGCAAATAAATTAAGCGCTTGCTAATAATATATTTGGAATAAAACTGCGACGCTCAATTTTTTTTTATCGCATAGCAATAAGTTAAAGCCGGCTTTCGAAAGACGTGCGATTCTTACCCATATTTTAAAATGAATGCTCTTTTTGCAATAATACGTTATAGGTATGAGGATTCAGTCAAGTTCCGGAGAATATATCTAGGTGCTAGAAGCTTGCTAATCCAGAAGCGAAATTGACCCTCAGATCTTCATATACCACTAAAATCATTAGCAGTAGAGAAATAATAGATACGCTGAGGATGTCTTGTATTATTTTTTACTTGTAAAGCATTCTTCGAAACATTTTGTTATATTGCCTTTTCGCGACCTCGCTTCAGCATTAGAAATAAGGGGTGGTACAATATGATTTATCGGTGATAAGTTTTGCGCTAAGCTTAAATAAAAGTCGCGATGAATCGTTATCTTTTTCTATCGCATCCCCAGCTCTACAGTCAATCAACCCTTTCAACTCTCATATTCCAAGCCTGCTGGCCGCAGCTGGCTGCGACTTAAGGTCTTCGTCGCATGTCTGCAGTAAATTCTTTTCTGCCAGTAAAAATCCGCCCTCAATGGCCTAAAGGGATTGTGTTCTAGGAGTGTTCTTCTAATAACATTTCGAAAGTAGCTAATTGGCATTTGTGGTCAGCAACTAAATCCTATTCTGGAACAAGCATCAGCTAAATATGCTAATATGCAGTTATTTTCTAAGATGGCGCACATCACCACGAGCTTAGCCCCCGATCGCTCTAGAGCAAGGCATCATGTTGATAGAATCCCATCTATATCGAATCTTTTACAACCTCAAAGCACAGGCAGAATCCCGGATTTCAAGCCTGAAAACCATGTACAGGAGATAGTAGAGAAGCCTCGGGCGCGGAGCCAGATGCAATTCGAAGCCACGGCCGTGCAGTATGAGTCTTACGATGTCTACAGTGCTAGGCAGCGTATGAGCCCTGCTGAGGTGCCGAAGGAGGTACGTCAACAGAGAGCAGCAGCGGAAACTCCCCGACATTCGGAGCTGAGCATCGGACGAATCGCAGCTCTGGAAGAGATTTTGTATCCCCCAGATCAGATCAAGAAGATACTCGCAGATCACCTCCGAAGTGCTACACGATCAAGCAAAACATGCTATCATGAGTTTTTGAAGGATGCACCAAATCC
The DNA here is from genome assembly GCA_024741835.1 of Diplocarpon mali. Lineage (NCBI taxonomy): Eukaryota > Fungi > Ascomycota > Leotiomycetes > Helotiales > Drepanopezizaceae > Diplocarpon > Diplocarpon mali. The sequence continues at coordinate 102,691 of JAENRP010000145.1, read as the reverse complement.
AGGACTTTTCCTAAGCGGCTACAAAGCGGTTGCATTCCCGATTTTGGACCGCGATATTGCGTGCATCATTGGGGCGAGTGAACAGTCAAGAATAGACCCGGGAGATAAAATCAACATGTGGACTGTTCCAAATGAAAAGGTAGAACTGAGGAATCCTTCGTGGAACACCCTTCTTGCCTCAGTGCTGAGCAAAGTCGACTCCGAAATGGGGATACTTGACTCCGGGCGAGGTATAGTCGCATCAAAGCCAATGCTCATACTTTACGGCTCAGGAAGTCGCGTAAATTCAGGCCAGTGGTATATTGCATGATTGAAAACATGCCGACAACAATTGCTGACTTATTTTTCTTAGCCTCACTTCCAAGCCTACTGTGTTTGGATTCCTTGACATTACATTGCCGTCTAATTATACTGGGGGCGAGTTCAGCCTGTCGTTTGACGGGAAAGAAGAGCTGTTCAAGGCCTCGGAGGCTGCAGAGTATGACTGCTCTTGTTTGGCTTGGTTCTCTAACGTTTTGCCCGCCAGTGTCCCTGTCACTTCAGGTCATCGGCTAGTTCTCCGGTACATGCTTGAGCACAAGCAATCTGGACCGGTTTGTTGCGCAATGCCTCGTGGGCAGCAAATTTTGCAGGCCAAAAATATTTTAACTTCTTGGAGTAAGCAGAAGAACAAAGTCAAACACAAGGTTTTAGGCCAGCTGCTTGACGGTCATTATGAGGATGGGAACCTCAAACACATGCAGGTTTCAAAGTCTGACAAGCTTACCATAGCCCACCTTCAAGACGCTTGTGATGGGACTGGCTTCTACCTCTGTTTATCAAATCTGACGGCTCGAGTTGTATGCCCAAGCAAGTCTGACACGCACGAACGGTGTCAAACAGAACGCTTCGGCTACTCGATTAAACTAGGACAGATATTCGATCTTGATGGGAATGAAATTCTCGGGGACCATGAAATGGATTTTGAGGCGAACGACATTATCCAAGAGGGAACCTTCGATGACGACCGCTGGGTTGTGGACAACCCTTCTCATTCAAATAAGCATTTCAGCTTGAAATTTTTTGAGAAAACTGTTTGTTGTCGACATATCTTATATCTACCTCAGCTGACTCCTGCGATCAGGTGCTTATCATCATGCCCACGGAGAACCGCATGCCATTCCTCTCCGGACTTAGGGCGCTGGATCATGATAGCACAGTCAGGGATCTGCTGGTCAGGTTTGCTTCTCTTCCTGCTACAGCGGCTGGCTACGAAGAAGCCCAAAAAGATGTCCGAAATATCTGTGACACCGTGCTATCGACTACTTCGTGGAAGTCGCGACAAGGCCCTCGCCCTGACGGGGTATTCTCTGACGCCGCTCAAGCTGATGTTCTCAAGGCAGTGATCCATCTTAACGATCCGGTTCTTCTTGAGCGTGCTATACCTCTCGGGGTTACAAGCGTTGAAAATTATCAGACTCTCTCAAACACAGCCAAGCAGTACGGAAGCGGCTGGCTGGAATCCAAGTACGTTTAAACGTTGTGCCCATACTCTCTCTTTGATATTAACGTGTATCTTCTCAGGTTTGACACTCAGATTTCAGCAGCACCAGATTTTTTGGGCCGCTGTCAAATCATCAACAAGATTGGAAGATGGCTTTCCCCAGGGTGGGTCACGATGCAATACGAGAAGGCCATGCAAATACTCACGTTTAACTCAACCAACGATGTTGAAGGAATGCTTACCGTTGTGAAGCTATGGGCAACGAATTATAGATTACACCACATGTAGGCAGACACTGATCCTGGGGCGGCTTGAGCTAATCATGCCTAGCCTCATTCCGATAGTGAAAATGAATTTGAAGGGTAAGGATATAATTCTGGTTGTCCTTTCGGCTCTTTCGGAGTCGAGGCAGGTCCCTGACCCTGTTTTCCAAGAAATTTTGCCACAGCTGTTGGAACAATTTATCGCCAACGTCAGCAAGGGTGAGGTGAGCTTGCGGAAATATAACCACCAGGCCCTTGCTAATGTGCTACGGCACTGTCATGCGCTCAACTTATCATCGATACTGTCTCAAATAATTACACATATTTCAAACATAGCCTCCAACGCCCTGCCGGAAGATTTGGAAACTGCATACCTGGATTTTCTGCGTGTTCTTGCGGAAACCATTGACTCGCCAACCTATCTGCAATCTCCAGTCTTCCAGGTACTCTCAAATGCCCTGGGAATAGCCTGTCAAATCACAAAATCATACACTGATACACTGGGTAGGACCTATATCGACATGTAATAAATGCAGTGGTACTCAAATGTGTTCCTGTACCAGGTCCGGGCCAAATTGACTGGGCACTGAGTCCATGTGGGTGTGGCTGTGTTCATTGTGATGGTCTCGATGCCTTTTTAACAGACCACACGGTAGAAGCTGCTGAATTTCGGCGAGACACCAAAACAAGAGAACATTTAGAGCAATGCATACGCTTGTTGCATCTGAATGCTGTTGAACTTTCTATCAACTGGGAAGATGGGCCCCCGTTTGGGCTGCGTATGAAGAAAATCTACGAAGCTGTCAACAAGTCTAGATGGACTAGCAAGCACGATTATCTAAGCCAAAAGATTGCTTCTCTGGGGCCAAGAATATTACATCAGTTGATTGGAAAAGAGCACTACAAGAATTTGATGGCTCTGAAACCAATGGCTCAACAACAAATCGTGCCTAGTAATCACTTTCCGGGGATCGATTCTATCGAAGAGAAACAGAACCGAAATATTGACCTTCCTAGAATGCCATTATCTCGGTTTCCACCGAGAGAAATGAGCAGATGCGAAAATCCATGTTCGGCAGTGGTTACTCGAGATACCATCAGTTGTCCGATGCCGAACCGGGGTGTTCAACATCCGGTCACAACCGTGCCAGTACAGATCCCAATCGCTCCAAGGATTACACTCAATGATTCTCGATCTTCGGCTAGTCCTCCGCCAGAATCTCAGATTACTTCACCAGTCATCTCAGCGCAACGCGTTCAAGTCGTTGATCAAAGAGCTGGGACAATGCCTCGAGTTTCGACAACACTACCAGCAGCTTCGACTGGTCCTGGCCCGGCTACAAACCAACTCGACCACAACTCGTTCGCCTCCAAGAGGAAGATCTCATTAATTTCCGTTGAGGATGGCAATGACGATCAAGACCAAGAAAACAACCAACAATTCAAAAGAGCGCGAAATGAAAATCCATCTGGAATAATAGGCGGGGTTCTAGGCGCAATTGATGCACCATTTCCTCCACTCGAGAGGAAATTAGCTGTAAGTCCTGACATTACCCTTAGTGCATGTTTCATACTTTATACCAATCTCTGACAAAAATTTCAAAGCCTCCACCCCCTGCTTGGCTCATCAAGGCACTGGGAATTCTGCAAAAAAAGCATCCGAACGAGCGGTTTAAAGCCCTGATGCTCCACAGTCCCGTGTCCACAATTACGGGAGCCCCGTGCTCTGACACTCTCATCAGCACAAACCCTGGTCTGTCTTCCCTTCCAAATGATTACACCTGAGATAACTAACAAACATGCTCAGCTGATATTAAATATATGTGGCTTCCTCGCATAGCTTGTGAAGACTGCCCAGGAAAGCTTTACATCCCTGGGTCTGGAAAGACTGTTTGCAATTTTCAGCTCCATTTCAAAGGCGTGCAGCATAAGACCAATGTTGAAGAAAGGCTGCCAGTGTGTAGTGCAGCTGGTTGAGCCATTCTAACCACTCAATTACGTCCTTGCTATTTCTTTGCCTGGAATTGATTCTTAATTCTTCGTTCAAAATCAGGCAAGGAGTAGCGGAGAGGTCGAAGCAAGAGAGACTCTAGTTTCTCCACCAACATCACCTATCTGCACCCTCAGGAAGCTGAGGTGAAACCTGCGCTGCAGGTGTGTTCATTGGAGGCCGCCATTAGTTGGTTCACTGTTGATTGAAGAGTCGGCTCTACCTAGGGAAGATATGGCTTACTGCCCTTCTTGCTTCATTGTTCGATTGAGCTATAATCTGTTCAAACTTAACTTAGATATCATTGCTACTTTCTGGTGATGTAGCATGTTCTATTAGCACTAAATATAATTTTGTATTAAGTCTTTCTAATAGGTTGGACCCAAATATAAACTCACTTGTCACCTTTGTACTTCTGGATCTGATTCTTAGATACGATCTACTTTGATCTATTCCTCTTAGTCACTAAATCGTGGCATTGGAAATTTTGTGTTATGGCTACTTCATTGAGACTCTGTTCTTGTGCACTTGACGTAGAAACATTGACTTATCTGAACAATGCTATATATATACTTTGTCAATGGCACAAGAACACTAGTCTGTATTGCTCAAAGTCTTCACACTACTAAAGCAATGTATTCGTTGGTTTGCTATTCTATACTGCTGTGTCAGCTCTATAGCAAAACGATGCTATCTGTGATCTTTCACACTTGAGCCTAATGTGTATTCCGTCTGCACTTATCATAGATATATAGAGTTTTCTGTCTTCTTACAGGGTGAAAGCAGGGGGAAAGTGGTAGTACTCTCATCTTTTATCTTTCGGTTCTATGTAATCTTATTGATTACCTTCACCTTCAAAATATCAGCAATCGAGTAGTATCATTTTTAGTATATCAAAAGCCAAAGTGTTGACTATTTTTACTTCTGATATTGAACATTATATGTTCGATCTCATTAATAGCCCACAACAGTTGTTCTGAGCAGGTTTTGGTAAATAACTAGTTGCTAATATCCCCACAATTCCTACGTTAATAACCAATATTGAGCCCTCTGCTTTGTTTACAAACTTCTGCCAAGCTTTAGACAGAGGGAAGCTACCAGGTCAATAGTGAATATCAACGCTAGAACGTCTGACGGTAATAAAACAAGAACTTCTTTCAAGCCTTTCGACCGATCTACAACACTACTACGTTACAACATGGCTGACTCGACAGAGCATATAGCTATGCCCAGTCACTTTGACATTCTCTTACATATCACATCAACAACTATGTACAACGTCGCCAGGTTAGCAAAGTCTATTATATGCGACTGGCCACCATTCAGATTCTTTCTTGTTTTCTACCTGGCACTCAACTACCATGGCTACATACAGGTACAATTCGCCAACCTTGCCAGCCAGAGCGGTTGGACCAAAGCTTTCTTGCTCCTCTTCGTTTTCAAGTTCCTCAAAGTCACCGTCCACACTTTGTCGTTCTTGCTGTACCGGCCATACCCCATTCCCAAGAACCCAATTTTCAAGCCAGGAGATGTCACAGTCATCATTCCAACTGTTGGCGCCATTGACGATCAAGAGTGTGAGTAAAAACTTCCGGCCGATCACCTTCTCTCACGCGCTCCCCTTGAGTTTCCAGTGGCTGTCGATCCTCACCATAGACTTCTCAGCTCCTTCTTCCGCTTCCTTGGCTTTGAGATGAAGCAATGCTGACAACCATTAGTTCGAGAGACTCTGAGAACAGTCATAGCCAATAAGCCTGCCCATATCATCGTTTGCACCGTCGGCAAGGAGAAGTTGCACATCGCAGATCGAGTCTGCGCTGAGAAGCTAGCCGCAGCCAATGCCCGCAACCCAACGCACACTCTCGTGAGAGCCATTGCCATCGATGAGGCCTCCAAGCGCCGACAGATCTTTCGAGCTATACAAGCGGTCAGGACCCCGATAGTCGCGCTGGCAGATGATCATGTCTTCTGGGGTAAGAAGTACTTGGAGTCTGCTCTGGCTCCTTTCGAAGACCCTACAATTGGCGGAGTGGGCACCAACAAACGAGTGTACCGAGATCAGTTCGCCTTTACGTGGGCGAACTTCCTCAACTTCATCGCGTGCTTGTACTTGGAGCGACACAACTTCGAATGTACGGCTTCGGTGTTCATCGATCAAGGCGTCTTTGTGCTCTCTGGAAGAACTGCCCTCTATCGCACTGCCATCTTCAAGCATCCCCGGTTCGAACAAGAGTACTGCCATGAGACATGGTTCTTTGGACTTGTTGGGAGAAACGGCTTTGCTGTGGACGATGACAACCTCCTAACGAGGTTTACGACTGGCATTGCTGGGTACAAGGTCTGGTTCCAAAACACGGCGGAAAGCACAATGTTCACCACCCTTGGGAAACCTGAGATATTCTTCAAGCAGATGGACAGGTGGATTCGGACGACCTGGAGATCGAACTCGACGAGTCTCTTCTCAGATCAGACGCCTTGGAAAGCACAACCTTGGTCGGTCTACGCCATTTACTTCTCCAGCTTCGTCAACTTTGCTCTCTTCTACGATGCAGCGTTGTACATCACCTTGTGGTACAGCTTGGTCGCCCTCGAAGCTGCCGCTGAGACATCACCTCAGCTCCCACACTGCGTCGATTCTCAGATCGCGTCCCACGGCTATGATGAGCTTCGCAGTGTAACTCAGCCCGACTCCCCAACACTCGCTACATCCGCATGCCAGCCATCTTCATACGTTTCGCCGGGGCTCGCAGCATACGTTGTGAACAAGCCAGCAGCAATGATGACTCTCGCGCTTGTATCATTCATATCAAAAATGATCAAGCCCTTCCCACACTTCCGGCGCAATCCGGTGGACACTCTCTACATCCCCTTCTACATCTTGTTCGGCTACTACCACAGCCTGATCAAGCTCAAGGCCCTGTTCACCGTGTCGGTCATTGCGTGGGGAACGAGACCTGGGGTAAAGTGAGGCACCGATGCTCTTGGCATGGGATCGAAGAGCGGACCACAGGGTTATGAATCTTCAAGTGTACCTACTGGCTGCTTGAAAGATCTAGGATCTGAGAAGAACTGCGCAGGAGATTACCCACAGGAGCGTCTGTTTGGTTACTCCAGGGATGCGAAAGCTCAAAGTGTCGGCATCGTTTATTGTTCTCCGGGTCGCTGGAGAAGTTGCGTGACACCGCAATGAAATAATACCGAGCTATCTTTGCTTCACTTTGTGGAGATAAGAAGAGGGAGCTTGCGAAGAACAACGCGTGGATGGGTACTCGGCGGGCACATTCGAAAGGAATACGCGACACGAGAGAAGTATAGCATGTAAGTTCCCTCTTAAATTCGATGATCATATTTGGGACAAGAGAACTGACTATCATTCGGACCTTCAGCTAGCTACTACAGCAGCTTGACGCACTCCCTTGGATTTCGGGCTTCATGTTGGAGAAGAGTTTCCACTAGGGGCTGGATAGGAGTCATCAAACCCGCAGAAGAAAATACAAAAGCACTTTACGAGATTGCGCAAAAGCATTTCAAGCTTGGATTCCATATATGAGATGTCTTCCAGCGGAATTCTGGTCCTGTTTTGCAGTCGTGTATCTCCTTGCTGGAGTAGACAGCATTAGCAGTCGTATACTCGCTGGCTGCCCATCGACATTGCTGGGTTTCCTTTAGTTCCCACTACCAACCGTCCGGGAGCTGTTTAGGCATAAATTGATCCGCCAAACCGGACTCTGTCTCAAGTACTCTTCTCCCCTCTGTCTTGACAGTTGATGCCAGTGGTTGGCTTGCAAAATATAAAATCCAACTCAAATAGTTCGGACAAATAAATTTCGAGCATTCTCAAATTCGCACGCTCGTCTCATACGGCCTAACGATTTTTGACCTCGAAAATGACGACTTTCTCACATCGACAATGTCATGATTGTGTCACGTGCCATCTTCTATGTGATATCGTCGGGGCATCAACGCTCACCGGGCGCCTTTCACCGCGCCTGAGAAAGCTTTCAGGCATCCATGCAGGATTTGCGATCAACCAAGAATCCCGAGTGTCAGCCCTTGAATACACAAGAGCTCGTGCTCCCAGCACAATCTTGGCTGTTGATCAGATCTCGCCGAGCAATATAAGCAACAAGAACAAGCACAGTTGCCAGCATGGCTTCATCGTCGGCCAGCCTTCCTGATCTCACCCAGGCGGTAATCACCGCCGCGAGACCATCGATCTACGAGATCATTCGGCGCTTCCAACCTACAAACATCGCTTTTCTCAAAGCCTTCTTTTCGACGTGGCTCAGTGCGTATCTTCCTCCCCTGGAATCCAGTCCTGGCCGACCTGGAAAATCTCGAACCTTGCTCTTTGTCTATCTTTCTACTTTCAAAACTCTGGAGAAATGCAGCTCTACTGATGCCATGCTCAGAGCTCGACCTCACCACCCTAGCCGCGGCCCTGACGATTTTCAGCACTATCTCAGGTGTGGCACGTGTCGTTCAAGGCCTGGCTCTGAAAGTATATTGGTACTTCACAAAGTTCTTCACTGCCTCGGTATCGGTCGCGCCTAGCGATAAGCTGAACAGGGAAATTCTGAACTGGTCAGTGATCTCTGGAATCGAACCAATTCTTCTCCCGACACATTACTGACTCCTCGTCTAGGCTCGGGGCACAAGTCTTGACTCGGCAAGGCACTGTATGTCATATTCCCGCGCGTACAGCTGAAATCTTGGGAGACTAGAACCCGATCATCACGTCACCTCTGCATCCCGGTATTTCTAAAACATGATATTCTGACCGTATGGACAGAGAATCTTGACTGCCCGAACCGAAAGCGTTCCGAGTCCGTATCACTGGATGGAAGACAAGAAGACCGAGAGAAACGATTTGCTGCTAGACAAAAGAGTACCGATCCAATATTTGCCGACTTTCGGGACAACATGGTTCATTTTTGAAAAAAACGTTTTCATGGTCAAGCGGATCTCTCCTCGTCTCCATGATCTAATACCCGATGAGTACGCATCCGCACCAGACGGAAAGGAGCCGCTGGTTGTCATGGTTCTCGGCCGCTCGGTTGCTCCCTTGAAGCGATTTCTCGAGATGACTCGAGAGTTTGCAGACAAGCAGAGAGAGGCGTTCATCACCGTTCACGCTGCAAGGAGTGACTCCTATAGCAGCAAACCTTGGGATACGACGATCTTGAGACCTCACCGGCCTCTTGATACTGTTCACTTTGACGAGAAAACCAAGGCCGAGTTGGTTGCAGATATCACAAACTACCTCAATCCCGTCACTCGTCGTTTCTATACTGCCAGAGGTATTCCGTAAGTCCAGCCTCTCGACAAACGGTTTCCCTTGTAAAGTTCCCCGTAAAGCCTGTGGCTTTCTACATATGTCTTCTTGCCTCGCCCTCCGGAAATCGCAAAAGAAAATTCTGCAAACCTAGTGACTGACTCGTATTTCTCGTTACAGGTATCGTCGGGGCTATCTACTCCATGGAACGCCTGGGACGGGGAAGACGTCGCTCTCTCTCGCTCTCTCCGGCTTGTTCGGTCTCGATCTCTATTTGGTGCACATTCCCAGTGTCCGCAGGGATACGGAGCTGGAGAAGCTATTCACCGACTTGCCGCCTCGATGCATCGTTCTGCTCGAAGACATCGACGCAGTGGGCTTCAAGCGGCGGCCAGCTATAGGGGACCCCGCGGAAGAGGAAAAGGGAGAAAGTGGTGAGGACAGCAATGATGACGAAGATAACAGCGACGATAGGAATCTAGGGAAAGATTCCTCACGATGCACATTATCTGGGCTGCTCAATGTACTCGACGGCGTAACGTCTCAAGAAGGCCGAATTGTCCTCATGACCACCAACCACGTGAAGAAGCTCGACAAAGCACTAGTACGGCCTGGTCGCATTGATCGTACGATTCTCCTTGGAAACATCTCACCTCGTAGTGCTGAACTTATGTTCCTTCGCATGTAGTAAGCCCTCTGATGTCTTTCCTCTTGCTCAGAATATGTGGAGAGGATCAAGATCCAATTCCTGCTCAGACCTCTATATCTCGCACCATTTTGGCACTCTGGGGCCACCTAAGAGGCAGCACTGACTCCGAATTCCACAGCAATCCCGGCGAGATGGCCCCTGAAACCTCAATGTTCCTCAAAGGTGGAGACTTGGAAAAGTTGGCGTTGCAGTTCAGCAGTCAGATTCCCGATAATGTGCTTACACCCGCACAGCTGCAGGTAAGTCTCTTCTGAATTTTTTCCCCCTGCAAGTCGTCCCGGGATGTTCAAGACATGATCTTCTTCCAAGATTCTTCTACCTCCCGAGTCGACCCTATCGCTTCGAAACACTTCTCAGAGAAGCAGCACTGACTCCAAGTTATACCTCAGGGTTATCTCCTGAACCACCGAAGCTCTGCACACACGGCAGTGGAAAAGATCCAGGAGTGGGTGGATGAGGAGAAGAGAAAAAAGGAGGCAGAAAAGCAGAGAAACAAGCAGGTTGCCGAGTGGAGAAGGAAGAAGAAGAGACAGAAGGCGTTGGCCGCGCTGGCTAAGACGATGGGCACTGACGGGGCTGATAAGGAAGCTGGAGATTTGAAAAAGGTGACTGGGACTGGAAGCGCCATGGGGAATATAGAAATTGCGTCGAAGGAGTCTACCAGAACTTTGGCTGATCGGGAGGCTGATAAGATTGTGGAGGAAGTCGAAGCCGAGGAGGTGGCTGCGAGCGCCGACGACGAGAAGCTCGCAGTGGGGGAGGTAAAGCCTGCTACTACGGGGGGTGGCGGGACTGAGGGCGTTTCCACAGATATCCCTCAGGCCGGTTCGAAAGACGAGTCAACTGGGTAGTTCACGAGTACTCAAGGTTCCTTGCAGCAGGAAATTTTGGCCGTGTTCTTTGAACACAGCATCAGCCAGACCTTTGGCTCTAGAGTCCACATGCGGCATACGGGCATGCAGCACCATGGGCATTTGGCGCGAAGTGTAGAAAGAAATTATGATAGACTAGCACGCATACACAGATGCAGTTTGGAATCCAACCAACAGCTGTCTGAAATTGAATTGGGTTGTTACTCTACATCCCTATCTACACCTTGCGGCCACCGCTGAAAGGAACAAGCAACGAGTCGCGAAAGCCGTCTATGAGAAGGGCCTTGCAGGAATAGCCCCCGAAGTTATTGGAATATACAAAGATTTTGCTTATGTAATCGTACCTTGTATATTACTCCTGCAGCTCCATAGAACCCAGAATCTACACCTTTATTCTGTCAGAAGTAGTTGTTGCGCCACGAGGAGCCTCAGGCTCCAAGGACTGGCTTATGTAATTAGCCCCTGAAGTAGCCAAGAAACACTCCTATAAAACCAGCACAGATAAATAGTCAGATTGGAATCCCCCAAGCTTCCACTTACCACTAAGAAAGACCTCTCTTTTCAGTACGACGGTAGTACTACCCTCTGGCTCTGAACCGTCCTGTCCTATCCTGAACCTGAATCTGAATCTGACGCCTTGGGAACATCACCTGATATTGTGACAGACCACGACCTGCGCTCTCTGATATGAAAGCTCTCGTTTCCTATCTGCTGCCGACGTTATCCTTCTCTCCTCTCCTCCTCCATCTTCCCTCTTCCTGTCCAGGCAAGATACTACCCCTGCACTATGAGAATGTCTCTAAATCCTTGTGAGCGATATTATACCCAAGCAGCCTATTGGTACTTTTCTGCAAACATGTTGTTGCGGGGAAGTAGGGAAGAATATCAGTGCTTGATTTATATATATATGTACATATATATATATACATATATATACATATATATATACATATATGCTACCCCTCCAGTCACCGAAACCCCTAGAAGGAACATGGAGAACGCTTCCTTTTTCCTGTTATTTTTTTCTTTTCCCTTTTTCCTATTCTTGTCCTTCTTTCTTACCGTCAGGGAAGAGAAGGGGCCCTGGGTTTGGGATAAAGCAAAGAAGGTGGTGTGGATGCGCTGTCCTTATACTCGTGGCTTTGTATATACGTGTGTGTGTGTGTGTCTCAACAAGTCATTCCCAAGAGAATTCCCCGTCGGAGATGTGCAGACTGTATAATCTCTTACTTTTGAGAGTACATAGGTGCGCTGTTTAGCACTAGGTGTGTACGCTATGCAATGTTGTATGATTGGGTGGCGCGCTTTCCTTTCCTATGCGTGTGGAGACATCGTTGCTGTTTGTGTTTCTATCCATCTCCATCTCTTATCTGTTTGTTTATCTGCTGGGTGCTGTGACAATATCGCGGCTTTATTCTAGTCGGTGAAGATGTCTTCTGTTTCCTAGCCCCTGGTTTTTGACATATCTATTGTTGATCATCTATTACGCTGTATTTCTATCTAAACCCGGCGCAGGAGGAGTGTGAAGAAGCCGAGCCTGTCGCAAGGACTCAGGACTTCAGGCTCCATGGGCAACGGTCCTTGACAGCTTCTCTTGTAATATGCCATCACGAATCCCTGACCAACTCGCTACAGGCTAATACAAGTCCCCGTACACTAGTGTTGAGGGCACGGCGTCAGAGTCTTCACCAGCGCCCTGCGGCGGCCCAGTCTCGGTGAACGTAAATTCTGATTTGGCCTGGATGAGAGAAATGCCAGATTCAAAAACCACAAGAAACTTTTTCTTCCTACCACCTCCCAGATTCCTACGCCCATACAAATACTCATCAAGACCGAAACCTATGATCATTCTCATAGCCGGAAACTCGACCCCGAATAGTATGGCCAAAATTGAGTTCTTCAAAAGCGTTCAGTACCATCCAGAGTTGAAGCTGTCGCACCTGCTGCCAGGCTGCACGTTCGAATTGGCGTTGTAACAGTCGTGCCATTGGTTTTTGCACTTGCTGCTCGCGGTAGCAAAACTGTCGCCGCGCTTGTTGTCCTTGCATCCTTGAGCGTAAGTGTTGACACAGCTCTTGTACTGGCTGTCACAGGCATCTTGGCAGCCATGACTTAACCCGCTGTTACCAGATCGAGGGTACGATGGGCAGTCCTCTGATTTGGGAGAGGTGTATAGCTTGAAGTGGAAGCCGTCCTTGTACTCCGAATACATGTTGTTGCAGGTCAAGCATGGGAGCGCGATGCCTCCGACGGGAGTATTCGAGCCGTATCCTTTCCGTGGATTGTTTGGCTGGTTGCAGATGTTCATGTTGATCGGAACTGGGACATAAGACGTCGAAGTCGCCGTTGTGCTTGTGGCGCTCGGCTTCGCTGTCGGGGCCGGGCATGTGTAAACCGAGGTGGAAATGGTCGCCGATGGAGGAGATGGCCCAGATGGCGGGTACTTTGATCTCAAGCCTTGTTTGGAACATTTTTTCCCTGGGCAGTAGCTGGTGCAGTATTGTGAGACGGAGATACACCAGCTAGAAAACTCAAAGCAATTCAAGCTGTCTGGGAAACCAGCCTGCAAGAAGCAAGAAGCGACTTGAACCGTGCAAGATGAGAAAGCTTCCCAGCACGAGAACTTGTCGGTGAAGGCGGGAATGGGATTCGAACACCAGTTGCCACATTTATATTCGCAGGTTGCAGTTGGAGAGACGGTGACACTGCAGGAGTTAGGATCTGGCTTTGACGGATGAAAGAATATGCTTACGTTGAAGTGCATAGAGAAGCACTCGTCTTGGTAGATGCTGAGCGAGAATCAGCAGAGCGCTTCAAAGTCAAAATACTTATAGCAGGCAGTACATAATACTTACATGGTATCATCGTCCTAGCTAGGGTAGAAGACGTTAGGCTCTTAGATGTGGAGGTTGACGAAGGCCGAGTAGAGGAAATCAAGAGGGTCGCCGATGGGGAAGTAGATGAGCTGAACGAGGTCGAGGGAAGGATAGAAGAAGATGGTGACAATAAGAGGGAAGGAGAAGAAGGAGAAGAAGAATGGGCAGAAGAGGTCGACAGTGGATTGCTCGAGGCTGTTGATGAATGCTTGGAATTGCCAGGACTAGAAGAAGTCGACTGCAAACTGCCAAAGTTCGAGAAACTTGAAGTCGCTGCTACGCGAGAGCTCGAGGACAGAGAAGAAGAGGAAGATGATTTAATACTACCGGAGGTTGTCGTTAAAGGTTGCGAACCGCCATAAGTCAAAAAAATTGGCATCTTACTGCTGGAGCTCGAGAGGCTTGATATCGCTGCTGGGAGAGAGCTCAAGGGCGAAGAAGACCCGCCCTCACAGGGCTCGCTCGATTCCAGATCCTTGGCAACGAAAAGATCGAGCGCATTTCTTCCTCCGCAGGTCTCGGTGGCATCGCCATTACAAGGCATGTTGCAGGTGCTGTCGTCTATTGGCAGAGTTCCAATTCCCAAGGCAACACCACTTTCACAGCATTAGTTTTTTGTCGCTCAACTGTAAGAAGACTGAGAGATTCGGTAGGAGTATTCCGCCAGTGAGACAACACATATACCAGTAACATTCTGAAGCGTATTCAAGGCCAGCGAAGGACCATCCTCCTGCCTTGCAGGCCCTGAGACAGGTCTTGACGGTCAAGGTGGTAGAGTCGACCTGATCTTGTCTCCAAGCGAGAGAACGGCCATTGGATCCTTCGGAGTGACATCCCAATTGCTGGTAATCGGAGATGGTTGTATAATCTGCAACTGGGAAAGTAGGGTCCTGGTAGATGCTGATACGATCAAAGGCGCCGCAGATCTCAGAACTATCTCCAGTACATGGTTGATTGCAGTCAGACTCGTCGACTTGGATGTTGTTCACAGAGGCGCCACAGAAGCACTTGAAAACGTTAGGAACAAATAGTTCCGTGGGAAGTCTGAGCCTTACCTCCTCGCCATATTCCAGACCTGCATACTGGTATTGTTTTCCTACCACGATTCAGCGAGGCAAATAGTCAACAGTGGGCTAGAAGGTACCTTTACAAAAGGCAACGCATTGTTGGACGGTCTGGCTGGTGTATAACCTAGGTCCTGTGTACAAGAGAGTGCGAGGTCTCCCACTATCTACGAAACATCCGGCATATTTGAAAGGAGTAAATTCGGTGCAAGATGGTTGGGCTGGCTGATCGTTGCGCTTGAGGGGATACAAGGCAGCATTGACGCCGGAATAGAGAGTGACTGCTGCCGAAGCAATCGTAAGAGACTTGACGTTCAACATGACGTCGAAGATACCTCCTGTTCGTCAAAACGAATTGGTACAATCCTAAGAATAACGAGACGAATGAATAACCAGGGACGTGGGCCCCTCGTCGAATAGTACAGAGCGAGAATGCGATAACGTACAGAGATGGGAGGCAGGCCATACATATGAGAGTACATCTCGATGGCACCTAGCCTCGACGCTTGTCGTCGTCTTACAAGTTTCTCGGACGAGACTGATGATGCTGATCTATGGTGAAAGATTGATTAGTCCCAACCCGGTCTTCGCCAGGTACTCGGGCACGAGTGAGATAGATGCTGGCTAGCATTTGGGAAATCTGAGGCGATTGGTGTGTTCGGTCTCGACCCAACTTTGAGAGGAGACCGACAGCGAGCTTACTCCATTACATTCGTAATCGCTGGCCAAACGCCCTGGGATTGTCTCAACCGGTCCCAGGGGAGATTGATAATTAGGAAGCTTGTTCCTGACGGCTGTGAGCCACCTGGATGCCTTTGGAGCCCGGGTCGTCTTACGGTTTGAAGAGAGTCGTCCGCCTTTCTTGCCACTGAGCGGTGCTCTTGATGTATATTGGACCAGAGACCTAGTGAACTTGGGTAAGGGCCAGGCATATTGACTAGCCCGCGTGAAGAGGTATGAGACGACGTAAGTGGCGAGTGCATAGATCTTCAGCTCAACATCATCTCCAGTTGGGGTTGGCTCGGCTCAAGCCGGTCTGTTCATGATTATGAGAATGTTGATGTCAGTCTGTCGTGTCGAAAGTCGAGATAATCTTGTCGTTGGCGAGTGGAAAAACCGAGGTCAGAAGAGAAATGGAGATCCTCGGTTACGGTAGCTCGGCCCTCGATGACCCGTCTGGAATTCAGATCCGTCGCGTCAAATACCGTCCGACTACCGACGACTACCTTGCCCTTGCAGGCCCCAAGAGCGCCGAGTTGAAGTCCGACTACACCACAAGACTGACCAAGTACATTCTCCATAGCACTGCATGGGAATGCATTCCTGGACAACCTTGCGCATCCTGTTGGGCCGGGTCGGATGCTCTTGGAGGGCGTAGACTGGACCCAGCTACCAAACGAATACAACAGGACCAAGAGATTGTAGCAAAGCTTGTGATCCTGCCGCACTCACGACGATGACAAGCTTCGTTCCACTTGAACGCCTATGTATGAAGCTCGGAGAAGAGCGTACCAGTGGCGATGTCGAAGCAGAGTCCAAGATGGCGCCAGAGGTAGCCGTTTGCTCTGGTGGCTATTGGCCAGCAGTTGTAAATAACTGTCCGGAATTTCCTGCTGAGGACGAGATCTTTGTTCTATCAGTGCTAATTGACCGTTACTTTCATCCAAATACTCAGGCTTTCGTGACGTGAAAGTGATTCATTACCGTGGCCATCTAGCCAGCAGTTCTGAAGGCTCAACTTTCCGGCTGTCCATGTCGCGGGACTTGTTCGTTCTATTGACTACCTAGTGAGCAACTCTTATTGCGTAGCATCCCAGATTCCCCTACCGCGGGGGATTGATCAGCCTGCACATACCATTGACAATCGACTGATTACACTCAACACGATACACCCTACTGACAGGTGCCATCCACGGCTGCACCGCATGTCTTGCTTTTTCAAACGCACGATCCTGTCAGATACTGACCTCAGACCAGCTACTACCGTTTTCAATGCCCGATCTCTCTCTGCAGCCGCAGCACATATATAAACTTCGGTGACTTCGAGCCAGGTCCTCAATGGCCGACGCCCACATGCGCACCTCACGTTTCTTGACCCAGCCGCGGGCAATACTCCAAGCTCCTGCATCTGCCTTTGCTTGGGATGGAAGCATGAGCTCCAAGTAGCCAGGGACTTTCTTCGCAGGCCAAATCAGGAGCACACGAATGTACTTCTAACCGTGCAAGCCTACTGTAAGCCCCCCTGGGATTGACTCGAACATGGTGTGCATTTGCCCTGCGACGAAGGACAACTGAGCATGGGACGCCAGTACACGCTTTAAGGAGGCTACTCATTACGCAGAGCCTGGACCGCCGTGGCCCGAACAGCAGCCTCGGCCGTTCCCAAAATGTCCGCAGATGAATCGATCCAAAGCCACAATAAATGTTAGAAATATAAAAGGATTGGAGATTAAGGCGTATGTAAGCATACCTTGTATATATACTCCTGCAGCTCCATAGAACTCAGAATATAAACCTTTAGATTCTATCAATAACGGTCCGCTTTCCCTTGTCAAGATACTGCGTCCAGTCCGTATCCCGACTCTGTCATCGTGGTCCCAAGATACCCAAGATTCCCTTGCACGAAGTGGCAGCTCCCTGCTGCAACATCTATCCTCGGAGAGTTGGCATATAGTCGTGGGAAGACAACGAATAGGTGCCATATTCCGAGCTTTCTTGAGCTTTGCAAGGACAAGTCGCCCTTCATCCTTCGAGCGCCCCTTGGGGTATCAGACAGTCAAGACGACCTGAATCGCGTTGAGAAATCGTCTCCTCCGTCGAAGGTTGGTGGATCAGCGTTCACCGAGGTCGATTCATTAGTTACCTCACTACCTTGCTACCTTGCGCCGTCCTGGCGTCCCTAACCAGTACCTGTGCAGTCATTTTCTGCCTCTTGATGTTTAGTCATCCTGTCAGGAAGTAGGAATGTCAGGAAATAATCCACTGATCTGATCTTGACGAGCCCAAAAGAATAATCCAGGAATCCAATCTCAGTACGACGTCCGTGGCATCCCATCGTCTCGTACCCCGGTGGCCCGCACCTGGTCCTGCTTAAGCTTTCCTTCCGGTCGATCTCCCGCACGTGCATCTTGATTATGTTATTGTTGCCTGAGGATTCGCAGGATGAAGATGGGCTACCTCGGTCATGTTGCTGCTCATCTTTTCTTTAGTGGGTCGCGAGGGACCCGTC
This sequence comes from Diplocarpon mali, assembly GCA_024741835.1. NCBI lineage: Eukaryota > Fungi > Ascomycota > Leotiomycetes > Helotiales > Drepanopezizaceae > Diplocarpon > Diplocarpon mali. The sequence continues at coordinate 84,930 of JAENRP010000145.1, read as the reverse complement.
TGGTAAAGGGGGGAGAGGTATCAAAACCCTCCATTGTAACTTGATAGAGAAAGGTAGAAATGCATGTACAGTCATGTCCACAGAAAAGACCTCGTCATTCGTCATTGCACAATCAGCTAAAAGACATCCAAAGATCACAAGTACATGAAACGAGAATATCTGAAAATAATAGGACACGGATGATTTTATGCCCAGCCTCTGTCTATATACACTCTCTCCTCGCCAGTAGTCGGTTTTCCCTGTTGTTTGATAAGCCTTTATCTCTTAGTCCAGAGAGAGGCTGTTATCTTCCTTGCGTACTGCAATGTCCCAGGCGTCTTTTCGCTTTCTGCTTTTCTCGCTGCGGAAGTGCTGACCTTTGGTAGACGGCCTATCGGCCATAGGTAGGCTTTGTTTTTCTCTTGCTCAGTTCTCGTGGAGGCGCTGAGCTCAGAAGTCTATTGAGGCCCAGGGAGGGAGACCACCAGGCAACTTAGCAAGGGTCCTTCGTAACAAAGCTTCGCAACAAAGCAGCCCTAGTGAAAATTAGCAAGACCGACTAGAAGTCTCTGGATGTGGTGCTAGGCATGAGAAGAGGAACTGGATAATTACGCCAGAACGACTTGCTGACGTATCTATTGGTGTCGCATTTCTTTATACTATCGGAACTTGTTTCGATGCCGCTAGGATCCACTGAAGCACTTGTGCTTGTGAAAGCCTCGTGGTGAGATGCGCTGTGGTGATATATCTCGATGAAACATCACGGGACCTAATTCAGGGCAGTACAGGAGTCGGTGTAAGAAGAAGTAAATAATCACAATATTCTTTACTAAGTCTTATTCCGATTCCGAGTCGGAGCTTGAACCATGCACTACCACATTTTCAGGGCGAAGATTGAACCTTGCACAACCAAACGCCTATCTAATCACAATGCAGCCCCAAACGACTGCAGCCATATCAATTCTTATTACGAAGATGCGGCGGCACAAACTTCCCAGCTGTTCCGCTAGGCTTGAAGTCTGCTGCTGGTTCCTCCTCGCCTCTTCCGGAACGACCTCGTGACAATGGGGCTCCTCCTGATGAAGGAACTCGGGGAGCAGGAGCCAGACTTGCACTGGCAGGATCTCCGCCAGCACCAGAAGCCTTGGCTGCTTCTCTATCTCTCCAGCTAGACTTACCACCCGCGAGGGCGATGCGTGGAGGGCCGGTAGCGGCGGGGCGATCGTTGGAATCAGTTCGCTCGACAGGTGGCGCACGACTTGCTGGGCGTGGTGCTCCCGCGCGCGGTGCTGGGGATTCGGTACGGGTTGATGGCACTTCCTTGCCCTCTGCTCTCAGCTTCTCCTTTTCTCTCCATCCTAACTTGGCTCCGGCTAATGGCAACGGTGGCCTGACACCAGCTGAAGAACCGCCTCTCTCCATGGCAGGCGGCGGTCCTCTTGGTGCAGCCTTTGCTTCAGCGCGTCTCTTTTCGGCCTCCTCGGCTCTTCTAGCCTGAAGTGCGGCCATCTCCAAAGCTTCTTGTCTCTCTTTCTCCCTAATCGCCTTCAACTCGGCGAATTCAGCTTTCTTCTTCTCATCTCTCGCGGCTTTCTCCTCAGCTTCCTTCGCCGCACGCTCTTCTTCCTCACGCAAAATGCGATCCTGCTCTGCAAGCTCCCTCTTCTCTCGAGCCTTACGCTCACGGAATTCCTTCTTACGAGCTGCAACAGCCTTCTCCAGCTCTCTCTGGGCGTCACGACGACGCTTCTCAAACTCATCATGCCTTCGCTCAACAATCGTTTCTCTGTAGCCTTCATAGTGGCTGACGAGACGGCTTAGTCTGTGCTTGAGCTCGACGCTCTCAGCATGCTTGGCTTTGGCATCTTTCAGAGTCTGCTCCTTGGTCTTTTCATAAGCTTTCAAGTCCCTTTCGCGTTGAGAAGCGTAATCTTGGGGTAGCTTTTTGGCTTCCTCCTTTCGGAATGCTCGTTCAAGATGATCGATGCGCTTGCCAGTAACGCGAAGCTTCTCGTTCATGTCATTCTTCTCGCGCTCTAGTTGTTGGAGCTTGATCCGGCGAATATCGTTACTGTCAAGGTTATCAATGTTTTCGAGATCGACATCAATTGCCTTGGGACCGAGTTTCAGATCTGCAATCTGCTTCTTGAGCTCTTCCTTGCGGACTCGATCAAGCTCGGCCTTGAGACGCTTGTCTTCGCGGTCCTTTTGCTCCTGTGCAAGTCGCTTGTCTTCAGCTTCTTGAAGCTTGGCAGCTCTGATACGTTTCTGCGTAGATTCCTCCTTCTCTTTTCGTGCCTGGATCTCCGAAGCCTCTTCCTTTCTCTTTGTGATGACCTCTTTCCGAGACAGGATATCAAGATGTTCTTGTTCGGCACCAGCTCTTGCTCTTGCGAATGCCGCATCCCGAGATCTAATTCTCCCTTCGTTGAATGTAGGGTCAACATATTGGCAAGTAACAAAGAGAGATCTCGCCAAACGGGTGAGTTGGGTTCGAACAATTTCAGAAGGAGTACTCTGGAGTCTTTGAACGGAGGAAGTCTCGCTCTCAGCAGACCCACCGCCAGAGCCAGCTTGCACAGCCTTGGTGGAAGAGAAGACATCAGTATCGAAGCTGAGAACACCAGTTGCATGGTCCATGCGAATAGCAAGATCACCCTTCTTGTTTCCGTTCATGATGAACTTCTCGATGGTGTCTCTCGAGACTTGGAAAGGTTCCGGAAATTTGGCGAGATTCTCAACAAACTCAAGGTCAACGGTCTCATAGACTTGGGAAAGTTGCTGGAACAGTCTGGTAAGAATGACTTGTTGAAGAGGAAGGATATATTTCTCCATTTCGGGATCCGTACCAATCTTAGCCAAGATTGGAGAGATCTTTTGGCAGATGGACAGAGGGTGGAAGTCAACCTCGAGAATCTGGTGAAGCTCACGAATCTCGGGGCGAGCACGCTTCAAGAGACCCTTGCTCATGGCATCCTTGAAAAGAACAGCCCGAGTTGGGGCTTGAGCCATGCCAAGGAGATGAGTGAGGCGAGAGTTTTTGTTCTTCTTGGCTTCGTCAATGTCAACAAGAGCACCACGAGATCTAGAAGTGCTGATAACAGGGATAGCAAGAGCCGATAGTAGGACGAAAGAAGCAGCCTTAGATAGGTCAGCTTCGGAAGTAGCTGGGTTGTCTGCTTTCTTGCTCTGACCAGATGCCATCATGGAGGCAGATTGGCGGAGGAGATTGTAGTATCGGGACCAGGCTGCGGCATGGAACAGGTAGTTCTCTCCAACCAAGAATATCCGTGTCAACTTCTCGTAGTAGTTGGCCATCATAACATTCTTTGGTGGACGCTTGCTGAGGTTCAACAAGGTATGTATGTCTTCAACACTTCTGAAAGCCTCTTGCCACAACTCGAGCTCAACTGCAACATTCAGCTGCTGGAAACGAGTCTCGAGGTGACGCTGGAGGGTGTCCGGGTCATTAAGGTTTATAGCGTGCATCTGAGCAGAGTACTTGGCGGCAGTCTGAACGTGGTTCCGGAGCAACTCGCAGAGCCTACGGAACTCGGTCTTTCGGGTGTACTTCTGGCAAAACTCAAAGGCCTGCATAGCAGTACTCTGGTACATGATCTCCAATCTCGCATTGTTTCTGAGGATGTCGAGAACGGTTCGGTAGGTCTCCCAAAGAAATTTGAGCCATGGCGTGACGATAGCACGATCTGTACGGTCTCGAGATTGTTCGCCGGAAACGGTGGAGAGGAGAATCGATTCTGGAGTTTCGCTGGCTTCGAGATCGTCGACACTGGCAGTGGCGGCAGAGGTGTCGAGGGAGGATTGTACTTCGTCAGCCTTCGCTTGTGCGATCTTCACCTTTTCTTCCGCCAACTCGATAAATCTCTTCAGAACTAACTGTTTGAGAAGTTAGCAGGTTACCCTCATGGAATCCCGCGGGTTTATATTGTTGCGTACCTCGATTGTACCAACATTGGTATTCTGGCTGATATTCTTATATTGGTACAAGGCATCCTTCGCAAGTTTGCCCTTTTTTTGCTCAACGGATTGCTCTACGAGCAGGAGCATAACCGGCTCCAAGGACGTAATAGGCGCATTCCGGCTTCTCTTGGAAGTGATATGTTCGTGTAAGAGGTTCAGCGCGGCCTGCGACTGTCCCACGCCCATGAGTTCATGGGCGCGCTTCAGCACATTCTCCGGCTTTGTGTGCGGTGGTGGAGGAGGCATGCTGGGCGAGCCCTAGGCAGGTCGAAATCGGGCGCTGGTTCTGTGAGAATCGTGGTGATGGCCTTCACGAGGGTTTTGATGTACAATGAGCGGTACGCGCAGTCTTGGACGTATGATTTTGACTGTGTGCGCCTGCCTTGGATGTGAGGTACTATATCGGCTAATTAGTGGGGCCAGGGTATATACACTAGTCTTCTTCGGGCCCCTGCCCAGATTGCCGTCTCCACGCTGAAGGAGCAACGCGATGGCAGCACACCACCACGGTCACCCCTCAGGTCGTCTTCACTGCTGTTCAGGAAACTGCCGCAGACTTCGAACATCTTAATCGTAATCGGTCCTCCAGTACATAAATCTCACTACATCACTCTCGGCCTCGGACTGTAACACGCTCTGACAACCGCTCAGGAGTCGCGATCACCCTGTATCATAACATCGTCAAGATGCCTTCCGGATATTCCTCGCGCGAAGACCCTGGGCAGATCAAGAAGAATAAGCAATCAATGGCAGACCTGAAGCTTCGACGACTTACCGAGCTGAATACCCGTTTGCGAGAGGATTTGGAGAGAGAGCGCATCCCAGTCTCACAAGCTGCGAAAAGGTACATTGGCCTTTTTCTTTAGAGAGACCGCTGGCTTACATTGCACAGCATCATCTCCTATACGAACAGCACGAAAGACTTCATGGTACCGTCGGTTTGGGGCACTGTTGACAAGAAGGACGATCCATATGCACCGCAACGTAAGCTTCAGTAGCCCGCCTTTTTATACACCAGCTAACCTTTGTGACAGAATCCGGAGGCTGCTGCTCTGTCATGTAAAAACATGCGACGGGTTCAATGTCAAACGGCGTTCATAGGAGTAACGGATCTGATGCGATGATACCTCTGCCAGCATCAGCATCGGCGGGTGGTTTTCCACGATGAGGCTGTGTTCAAGGAGCTTAACGAGCATATAATATTTTAGTGTTTGCATTGGGGGATTGTCTGACTTGTGTAAAAAGGTGTGGGATAGATGACCTGAGAGTGCTTACCACACAACGTGGAAAAGGAGACTTTTTACAGAAAATCTTCCCCCTACAATTGATTGACTGGACTTTCCCCAAATTTCAATCGTGATGACAAATGAACAGTGAATTTCCAGGTACTAGCCAGATCCAAAACCTAGATATCACATCAAGATAATCCTCCACAAACAACAATTCTCCAGAGTCGTTCGATTATTCATACCTTTACCCAACATCGTGAACCATTGATGCGCGCCGCGGAGCTTGAAGCACAATCATGGCCTCGCACTCGCCTTTTAACTCCTCGTCTTCGCTGCGTTATCCGAGAGTCACCATAGAATTCTGTACTCAATGCAAATGGCTACTGAGGTTAGTGTCACCCCATATATACTCAGCTTCAGGAAGAAATTTTCCAAATCTTCCAGGATCATCCTCACTCTCACTCAACTCCTGGTTGCGGCTTCCAATATCAAGATACGGTATTAATTGTCCACCAGAGCTGCATACGTAAGCCTTTCTGGTTCCTATCACTCCATGCAGATGTGGAACTCTTAGTGTCACTTCTATGTATGGCCATATCCGGCAAGAGCATGGACCTTCTCTTCCCCGCATTCGAGTCTCAGGTTGAGGCTATTCAGGCCGAACTGGCACCTGTTGCTACATGTGCCGAACATACGTGTGAAGCATCCCTCTCTAAGGCTTTCAAACTTTTCTGAGGACTTGCGTCCGGACTTCCGTGCCGAAAAACCAAGACAATCTGCTAACGCAACGAGCAGTTCGCTCAAGAGTTACTGTCTACGTTCTCAACTTCGCTGGGAGAGGTAGCGTTGCAGCCATCGACGGGGGGAACATTTGTTGTCAATCTGCAGACTGCTAGTCCGAGTCTGGTTGAGGGACATCCTGCCACCATCAGTCACCATGTTCTCTGGGATCGGAAGGCTGAGGGTGGATTTCCTGGTTAGATTGTCTGTTCATACTTGAGATGAGGTCTGATCTTGTTGCCTGAGCTGCAAAATCCCCAACAATCCTCTAGTTGGCACGATGCATTGCATAATGCATTCCTCGTATCCAGATCTGCAAAAATTCAGCCTAGTCACCAGGAATTTTCAAGGCTAGGAAGAATAGGTCTAACGGATACCACAGAAACCAAAGAGCTCAAGCGCCGAGTACGGGACATCATAGATCCAGAGCGTGATCTCGGACATGTAGATGGAAAAAAAAGTGAGGAGACCATCTCTCTCCCTTTATTGAAGAACGATTTAACAAATATAGGCACCTCAAAGCCAGAACTGACTGCCCCACCAATCATCGAAACAACCTCCTCCCTAGGCCCTACGCCTCAAGTTACAGCCACCAATGCACCGGTTCCCTGTGCTTTCGACCGCATACAGGCCACAGGAACTACCAACGAACGGAAGTTCACGCCAATGGATGTCGATATCAGCTCACGGCCAGGATCAAGTCAAGGAAAGGATGAATGTAGCGATGAGTTCTTGAATGCTAGGGGCAAGATACAACTTGGAGATGAGAGCGGTGTGGGAGAGTACTGCAAGCCGGGTGATAAATGTGAGGGTTGTGACTAGGTCGAGTGGTACAGTTTGAGCCTGGAAAATTTGCGTGGTCTTTGCATGATAGTTGCGAGAGGCTAAAGTCGTGGACACTGTGATAGAACGAATTTGATCCTCTTTATCCATGGGATAAACGTTTGAGCTGTGCCGATCTATATGTGCCCAGTTGAGGCTGTAACTGAGATACCACGCCCAGCGTGGGGCCATTAGAGATGGAGGAAAAATTGGGCACTATGTAGGAAAGCGAGATTACAGAGTCCGTTAGAATGATGAATCACATCTGAAGATCTGGGATTGTTTTTCATGTTCATATCTTATGCAACCGGAGAATTTTAATAAATATAAAAGTCGTCAATGGCTTCTTACCAGGTGAAATGCGCAGATCTCCAGGCACTTGAGTTTCCCTTCCTTCCGAATGGTATAAGCAAACAAGCCAAACTACAGCCAGAGTCACAGTCCTCTCTGCTGTCAACAGAACCTCCCTAACCGAGCTGGATGTTGTGGCGTCGACCCCCTCGATTACCCCTGAGACGATCAAGATTCCATGAGCTTTAGTAAGACAATCTATCTCAACGCGTTGAACCTCGGATCTGGACCCGAGAAAACGATGTGCGACATCATCAGATCACCAGTTGGACCAAAAGTCGTTACCATGCTCATCAAGCAACCACAGTGAGGGAAATGCCCGGGTTATGCAGAGCAGCGACCTAAGACCGTGCCAGACCAGAAGAACAGTAGAAGCAGCGAAAGATCTCTTGTCTCAGATCTGCATAAGAGCCATAGCTTCTTGCGCCGAAAGATGTCTAGTGCGCTGTTCTGAGCATCCCGAAGGTGGGCTGGTCTTAAATAGTTAGGTAAGTAGTCAGCCGTGGGAGGTGAGGCAACAACTTCTCTGGCCTGCCTTGCCTTGCTCGCTCCAACACAAATCATCGAAGCTTCGACGGCCTGCCCAACGACTGCGACTTGTACCGCTGCACTTGGCCCAAGCAATCTTTTCTGCTGCTCCTCATGACTGGACGTTGACATTCTTGTCTCTCCCAAATTAACCACCCACCGCATTCCAAGAGGCCCTGCAAGCTTCTGCTCACACACCAATCCAAAACCTTGAGCGTGAATACCAACTCCCCCGTCCCTTTGCAGCTCACCATCTTCCCTGGCAATAATTGCCCCCAATTTTTGGCAGTGTGTAAAATATCACACAGATTGAGCAGAAATCCCATTCTCTGCGTTCGAGCAAATCACCGTGCGACGTTGTCGTTCTCTCCGACCCCGAGCCCAACACCTTACCGTAGCGCTCGTTTATCGACTCGCGCTTGTCCAAAACATAGAATTCGAAATCCGAGGGAGCCCGCAACTACAACCTCTTGGAGCCTCCCACGAAAATATCAACCACAATCTCACTTGCACTCACCTGCATTCACTTCAGCAAGCGAGGAAAGCCGATAGCTGAAAAGAAATCTGGACTCGGCTCGACTCTCCTCCCGGCGTCGCGTTGGCATTGCCAGAGGTGATTCTTTCTCCGCACCACCAAGAACCTCAGTCTAGACGACAAAGACGACACGCAAATTCTGCAAACCCAAACACGACTCCGCTTTCTGTAGAAAGCTCCATTGAGGCCGATTTTACTTCATCGTACGTGTACTTCCCGCCACAGCCGGCTCTGATGATCTCAACGCGCCGCCGCCGAATTTGCTTCCCATTTTGTCATCCTCATTCTAATCCCCAACGCGTGCAGGTCAGGAAGTGAATCACAGTCCTCTCAATAGCAAATCCGAATCTCCCCGAGCCAGTCATCCCCGAGCCTCAATATCACTGCGGGAGCCCCTAGCATAACCCCGTCACCCTTCTTCCCACAAGAGGACAGGAGCCATGGCGGACCAAAGTGATGTAGATCTCGATTCCATCATTGACAGACTGTTGGAGGTTAGAGGCAGCCGCCCAGGTAAACAAGTCCAGCTTTTGGAAGCAGAAATTCGTTATCTGTGCACAAAGGCACGCGAAATCTTCATCTCTCAACCCATCCTGCTCGAGCTTGAAGCTCCCATCAAGGTAAGCTTCCACTTTACCACCATCGCATGCCCTGTCTGAAAACACTCGTACTGATTTTTCGCGTGCCTGCAGATATGCGGTGATATCCACGGCCAATACTACGATCTCCTTCGTTTGTTCGAGTATGGTGGCTTCCCCCCGGAGGCAAATTATCTCTTCCTTGGCGATTACGTTGACAGAGGCAAGCAATCTCTCGAGACCATTTGCCTGCTTCTAGCCTATAAGATCAAATACCCTGAAAACTTCTTCATCCTGCGCGGCAACCACGAGTGCGCCTCTATCAATCGTATCTACGGCTTCTACGACGAGTGCAAGAGACGGTACAACATCAAGCTATGGAAGACATTCACCGACTGCTTCAACTGTCTCCCTATCGCGGCAATTATCGATGAGAAGATCTTCACGATGCACGGTGGTCTGAGTCCTGACTTGAACTCTATGGAACAGATCCGCCGTGTCATGCGCCCAACTGATGTAAGTACATTTCTTTCTCTCATTGCCACCTCTCGGCGTACCGAGAGAGGGCCTGAGCTCTTGCTAACCAACCAAGATTCCTGACTGCGGTCTTCTTTGCGATCTCCTCTGGTCTGATCCTGATAAGGATATCACTGGCTGGAGCGAGAACGATCGTGGTGTCTCCTTCACCTTCGGACCCGATGTTGTATCTAGGTTCCTGCAGAAGCATGATATGGACTTGATATGCCGAGCTCACCAGGTTGTCGAAGATGGCTATGAGTTTTTCTCAAAGCGGCAATTAGTCACACTGTTTAGTGCGCCCAATTACTGCGGAGAGTTTGACAATGCCGGAGCAATGATGAGTGTAGATGAGAGCCTGTTATGTTCATTCCAGGTCAGTCACCTCTCCTACTCCAAGCGCAGCTCTTGCTTATCCCTCCACTCCAGATCTTGAAGCCAGCAGAGAAGAAACAAAAGTACGTTTACGGTGGTCTTGGTGCCAGCAGGCCCGTCACTCCTCCGAGGAAACCCAAGCATTAGTGAACAATTACGAACTTCTGTGTGTATAGCAGGTTCGGACGCAGATAATCACCATATCGCGATTTCCCCTCGAGTCTCACGACACATCGCTCAATGCGCCCTCGAGTCTATTTCCCACCGTCTCCGTAATCCTCGATCGACCCGGCCTTAGCACTCAAAAATCGCTCGATCTCTCCCATCCGAAACATAGCTATGTTGCAGTGCGTGGATGACTTCCGTCGCACTACTAGTAGCCTCTCAGACAACGTATCCCGACTTGTACACATCTCCTTTTCTTCTCGCCTCACAAAGTTACTTTGACCACTGCTCACAGAGAGCCGTAAACTTGACACGAAACCTGCGAATTTGCAAGGACCTTTTTCTGACGAAGATGTTACAACACAAAGAACAAGTTACCGGGAGACAATGGGTTCTAGTTCTGGGGCAACCAGGTTTGCAGCGTGGTTTTCCGAATCAAGATGGGCTGGCTGGCGGAGAGCATTTTAAGTGTGTATATGAGATTACGATGTGTGAGAGGCCTGCTTCTTTTGCGCGCAATGTTAAGGTGTTACTTTTGTCTAAATTGTAGCTCTCGACAGGCACAACTTGCGGACCTTGCTCAGTATCGTGGCTACGAGAAGGGTTAGTGGTTTTGGCGAGGAGAGCTGGAGAGCCGCATGGTGGGTGGTCGTGCTCTTGTTCTTGGGGTGATGATCTCATCTTTCTTCGGTAATCGATCGTTCTTGTGCCACTGGCATGACCTCTAGTGCGCGGGATGCAATTGAAAGCAAGTTAAGTTTTCTTTTTGCCACATGCATTTGTGTTCTGCTATGACAAGTATGATTTTTGCTGTACTGTTGTCTTCTGGCTCTGAATGTGCGTGTGCTTGTGCTTGGAATCTGCCTTTATATGTTTGATTCTGCTGCGGTGTTGTTTTATGCCTCGAGCCATACCGGCCCTCCCGTATGCCTCTTGTAGATCTAGAAAGCGCTTCGCAAGCACGGCAGCGTCCTGGAACCTGGGGAATCTTACTGAGTAGTTGGAACCCAAACTTTGGTCTCTAGGCCCTGGCTTTGTACGGGCTCGAATACCGGATTTCTCCCTCATTAATGCCTCGAATCAAGTTCGGCAATCCCACCTTTTCTCTCGCTTGACATGTACAGTTGCGCATCCAGTAAATACCCCTCTCTACCTCCGATCCCTAATCCTTACTCTCCGGCCTTGTTTCTTGATACCTCTGGTTCGGGGAAACTCTACATTTGTCCATTTATAACACAGCATCACTCTCCATTCGTGCACGCAAGCCCCGGTGCTAAGACTGTTCACTCATCGTCGTCTTAGCAGAGCGGGGACTCAAGAGTAACGAGCTGATCTAACAGATCAAACCCGAGCTCTTACGATTCTTTGGGCTGTATATAGACTTTTAGTGGGGAGTGGGAGGAGGCAAAGTCCCTAGGTCCAGCAAACACATCTCTCTGCATGCTAAACACCGTACAATATCAGGATTCACTCTTACGCGCCTTGGAGAAGGAAGACTGGTTTTGTTTTTTTTTGTTTTTTTGGTTCGTAGATACGGATTCGCAGCTATGGAATTCATGCCTCTTCTGTGTCTGTTTTTATTTTTCAATATTCATTTGCTTTTCCCAGTCTTGTACTCTGCCTTTCTTATTAACAACAAGAATTTGAGGCTCGCTCGGCGCCGGGAAGTAGGAATGGAAGTGAGTGAAAGACGATGGGGTTCCGAATGATATTTGAGCTGAGACAGTGAAGGTAGGTCAGCAGACGCAGACCACTTCTTCGTCTTGTGCTCTGCTCTTCTCTTTTGTATATTAAGGTGATCGAGGAAATAAAAAAATAAGCATTAAACTTCTGAAGCTATTTATAGTCCAGTATGCGCTGTCTTTCTCTTTTGTCATTCTTGTCTATTTTTCTCTTCACTTTGCTTTACTCCAAGCAACATGATGCATGCGCTTGTGCACACACGCACACACAATCTCCTTCTCTCCCTGGTAACACAGGACTTTCGCCAAAGATCCAGAATTCACAGAAAACCCCTGTTTATTCGCACATAAATCCCGCCCGTCTCTACCCACCTACCTCTCTCCCTGACACCCGGCGTACACAGACTGACGCCGTGTAGCTAGCTGCTAACTCTCCTCACTTCGAATACTATCCTCAAATGGCGGCAGGAGTTGTTCTTGACCCGCCCAGATGCCACGCGGTCTAGCTGGAACAGTCTTCTGGTCAGGTCTTACTCTGTATGGAATTCCCCAGCATGGCACGTCTCGGTGCCCCATGGGACTCTCTACTACCTACCTGACTCCCTCTTCACCCGACCGAATTCTCCCTTGGTTTCCCCTGAAACACTTCCCCAGGAGAGTTTGAATACTATATTGTATAATGATGCAATCACGCGGCGAGAACATATATGTGTATGTGTGTGTGTGGGTGCCAGAGAGTGTTTTCATTCATCGCTGGTTCACCCTGCTCAGTGCTTCAAGACTCAGGTCAGGATAGGTAGAACTCTTAGTTAAACGGCCAGCAGATGGGAGATGGACAGAACGAAATACCAGAAGTATTAGATACAAAACTCAATACAGAGACCACCAATAACATAGGGTGAATAAAGAGCCAAATGATGCCTCCCTGAGACCTCCGCTCGCCATCAACCTTCGCCCAGCTGGCAGCTCAGCTAGCCTCCTTCAAAGAAGGGCTGATTGTGCATCCTGCTTGGGGTATTTCGCGCCGCACTTCTCTACCTCCTCGACCCTTCTTGACCAGTCAAGCCTTCTACCCCCTAGCCTCTTCTGCTTCTCGCACTCTCAGATTTCGAACTTTCCTTCCAGCAGCGCAGGTTTCTCGCCTTACTCAACTCGTCTCCCCTTCACAATAAACAACAGGAAAGGAGGTACCCAGCTCGCAGGAGAAGGAATATGTTCAGAGTCTTCAATCGGGAATGGGAAGTTCGATCGACCATATTCGGATATACACGCCCCCGAAAAAAAAGACCGCGGAGTATGAAGGGCAGAATTCCCATCTTAGCGACTTGAAATCAACACCCACCATCTCCGCGCTGCGAGCCGCTACGATGCGCTACGCCGCTCCAATCCGCTCCACTCCAGCCCAGATCACAGCAAATAGCGCGCGTTCCAGCCATCCAGATCACCGACCAACCCAGCACCTTCCACGTCAACAGAACAGCGTGCGCGAGTCCAGCAGAGAGAGGCACGCAAAGAAACCCTCCTCGGAGCGGAAGCACCACGTCTAGCTTTCCCTGCCCAGCCTCCTGCACACGTCGCCGGTGCGGAGAGAGGACGCGATATCAAATGTTCAAGGCCGGGTGTGATGGTTGCGGCCTTTTGACCTCTTGCGAGGATCCTGTGCTAAGCGAGGTGAGGTTATGCATAGTGGCAAGTAGATTTTTGTGGTTGATATGGTTGTGGTTGTGGTTCTGGTTGTGGTTATTGCTATTGCTATTGCATTTGCTATTGTTATTGTTATTGCTATTGCTATTGCTATTGCTATTGCTATTGCTATTGCATTGCATTGCATTGTCATTGCATTGTTACTGCCTCCATCTTTGCTACTGCCATCATATAGCTATCATCGTCGCCGTTCCTCCCATCGATACAAAGACGCCCAAACGACTCCCGGGCCGAGCTCAGAGGCTCTCGCCCGCCAGCTATCCCACAGCGACCCGCGCGTCTCCTCCGTCGAGTACGCCGGACCAGCACCAGGGCCGAGACCCACTGAAGAACGAAGATCCCAAGCAGGCCGGACGCTCTCAAACCTCCCCGTCCAGCGGTGATGCTTTGCCTGCTAAGATTTGCGCATGCCTTCTTCCCTTCGCGGTAGACCCCCCTCCGAGGGTCGAAGATGGCGCTTCCAGCCATTCGTCTCTTCGTCCGTCTTCCGAGGTATGCTCTGCTTTTCCGGTAGCGGGCTGCTCTCTCCGGTGGGGGTTTCCAACCCACTGTATCCGAAGGGGTGCGGAGAAGAAAACCCAGAAGAAAAAAGAACAGAGTTGCTGACCAGAACCTCCCCCGGCCCGAACGTGAGAGAAGCGAGACAGTGAAGCCTCCGAGCGTGTCTGGGAACCGTAGTATGTTTGATTGGTTTTGGTAAGGACAAAGAATTTGATTCGGAAAAAGAAGCCGCATAGCAATGAGGGAAACCTCCCGCGACTGCAACTGCCTCTCTGATCGGTATGTTCAAGAAATGGAAAACGGTTTTTGTACATCTTGATGTCTCGCGCGCCAGATAAACACCACACGGAGAGGAAATTCGATCTCGATACCCCCGTCCCTCGCTCTTCCCCCGACTCTCCCCTCCTCGTAGGGAAAAGGTTGTCTGGCAGATTTCAAGTAAGACCTCCAGTCGCAACAGCATATGAAGAAAAAGAACCTCGGAGACCCAGCTCTCGCAGAGAAATGAGAGGCAAAAATTCCCAGCTCAGGAATTATCAGCGAGCCATCATACCAACTCTACTTGACAAGTCATGTCTGATAAGAGTCACAGACTCTGAATCACAGGCCAAACTAGAACCCATAAACCCCGTAGACATGCCAGGGTTCAGACACAGATAGGCCATACCACTTCATGCAAATATCCAATATCCAGACCCAATCCAAATCAGCTCAACCCAGAATCAATGCCAGAAGCGGAGGAATCGAGACAGAAATACTCGATATCTTCCAAGACCAAGAGGGGGAAAGCACCCACTGTACCGGTCAGCGTCAAGGGCCAAAGCCACCACCAGATCACACCACATTCTCAAACAAAATCACTTCGCACCAGTCACCAACTCAAGCCAAGTACTCGGCAGCTCGAAAGAAGTTTCATTATGCCTCCCCCCCTTCCGATGTGTCGTTGCATGATCATTGGAGATATACCCACTCGCTCGCTCAATGCAAGCGCCAGACGCCAAACCAGACTCGCACAAATGCCAACAGAGATGTAACGCCGCGGAACCCCGGTCCCTGGACCAACAAACCTCCGGTGTAGAAAGAAGAGATAAAGAGTCCCATATTTTACAGGACCGCAAGAGACCAACCCCATCAAGATCGAATCGAGTCTGGCAGAGGCGACCAGATGCTCACAGGATCGGGCCAGCAACTCATGCTCTCCTACCGAGCCCGAGGCTCCGGAACCTCCGGACAGAGCCTGAGGAGAAGAGACTTCGAACAGAAGCCGAGGTGACCTGGCTGCACCGACCCAAACGCTATGCTTTCATGAAAATCAGAGAGGAAATAATCAGAGACAGAAAGATGCCGTGATGCAAAAGGTGCGAGGACGTCTGTTCGTCCCGGTTCTCATTCCAGAAAATTGGAGCATCGTCCAACCCACCCGGAGACGATGCAACTTTTGGAAATGAGGGCAAAAAGACGAGGGTATCAAGAACAGCCACCGGAACAGCTACCGATTTGCTCCCACACAGCGTCGCCGGTCCACCGCATCTCCGAACGTCGATTGCAGTCCTCCAGCCAAGGGGGCCGCTCGCCTGCGGACACCCTCAACCCAATGTCCGCCCGCTTATTATGGTCTGTTGGCTACTGGCGTGAGGTGTGACAGGGCTCGGCCGTGCCGTGTTGGAATTGTAGTCGGGCCCCCCAAACGGTGGTTCGGAGTTCCGCTGTGCATCGCCCCAGTTTTCTTCGCTCAGAACGCTGAGCCATCCATTGCCCACCTCGTTCCGCAGCGCCTCGAGCTTCTTTCGGTACAGCTCGCCACTGACTTTCCAATCTTGAGGGTCCTGCCCGTTCCGTGGCTTGACGAGAGGGGCCGCGAAACTTACAGTGTCTATGGGGGGCAGCCGTGGAACGACCGAGGTGCCGATCCGAGAGACCTCTGTCGAGCATTGGGTCTGCCGGGATTCTGCCGGGAGGTAGGATGGCATGGGTTGAGGGGATGATTCGGGGCTGATGCCATACCCACTGTCTGACCCAGTAGCAGTCGTCGTGGGAGGCTGCGCAGCTCTGACCACCGGCGGTATCGGCTGGGCGGGCGAGGGCTCGGACGTTGATAGATCCACTATCCTTCTCTTGGGCGTTCTCCTCCTCCGCCCAGATGCGCTGAAATGAATCTCGCTTGTTGTAGCTGCCGGCACGGGACGTTCCTTGCGCTGTACCGAAGGCTCTCGAGAAACCGGGTACTCGATGATGGGCTTGTTGACCTCCACCGGGGACGGTCCGTGGTCCCGCGGCGGCGGTTTCACCACGGGGACATTGGCCCTCTCTGCAGCGCGTTCAACCAGCTGCCGTCTCTCGCTGTAGCCAGGTGCGTATGTGTCGATCAGGATATCCTCGGTGTAGCCGGGCGTGCCCCTGAACAGGTTGAAGATGGTCACGCGGTAGCCGCCGTGGGTCTTGGTAAACGGGTTGCCCGCGACCCAGATCTCCCTGATGTCGGGAATGCCCGTCAGCCTTGCCAACTCGGTAGGGTCCGTCATCCTGTTGTCGCGCAAGTCGAGTCTCTCCAGGGGGTAGAGCCTCTCAACACCGGCGAGGGAAATCAGGCGGTTTGATCGAAGGTTCAGGGCGGTGATGGCTGGCAGAGGGTTTCGTGTCAGGGAGTGGAGCGAGTCAATCATACAGTTCGACAGGTTGAGGGCCCGGAGGGCCGTGAGAGATGCGAGACAGTCTGGTATCTGCGAGAACAGATTCGATGACAGGTCCAGGGAGTGTAGGGTATTGGCCAGAGGAGCCAGGCTCGAGGAAGATACGGAGGTAAGCGCATTGTCTGCCAGGCTGAGATGCTTCAGGAACCTCCACTTCGAAGAAGGCAGGATCCCCAGGGAGAGCAGGTTCGAGGAGCTGCTCCGAGGGTTGTGCCAGCCGTCCGACATGCTCGAGTGCGAGCTTCCCGACCCGGACCTCTTCACCTTGTGGGATCCTCTCAGGTGACCGTGTGCGGAGCCAGTCCTCGAGCTGTTGGGTCGCACCGGGGAGTTGCTCCTCGGTCTAGGTCGCGACTTCGACGGCGACTTTGCCCCGTCGGATCCCGACCGCGCCGGTGAGGCACCTCGCTCGTCCGCTTCGTCTCCGATGTGGATCCTGTCGTCATGGGAGCCGGGTGCCGAACTCGACTTGACCAGCTCGGCGTGTGGCATGGTCGGACTTCTCTTTGGGCTCGTGGCAGTCGCCCAGGTCGCCGTTGGTGACAGCTGAGCCTTGGAGGATCTCCGCCGCCTCTTGTCCATGTCGTCCAGCACAATGCTGATGAGGAGGTCGGCCGGATCATCCACCCCAGCACGCTTCACGGTCAGGGATCTCAGCTGCTCGGCCATCTTGTCCCATCCAAAGAATTGCCGGATATCAATGTCACTGATTTCCAAAGCGCTGATGTTCTTGAACGCGAGAAGGGGTACCGCGGTGTCGAACGGAAACTCTTCGTACCCTTCGATCAGCCGGGCTCGACGATCCGGGGCCAGTCGCAGACAGGGGATCTTGGTGAAAGCCGAGTACAGGTACTTCAGGTCCGCTTCGACCGCCGCCTTTTGCTTCTCCGTCCGTGCGGCAGCGCCTCCGGCTCCCAGGCCGAAGTTGGACCACAACGAAGACATGCCGGACATGACGCTCCGAACACTGGAGACCGAGTGGATGGATCCGTGGTCGGACCCGCGGCCTTTCGGCCGCTGTGCCTGGCTCAGGAACGAGACGTAGTTTGAGGCCGACGTATCTGCATGCAGGTTTTCCAACCGCACGTTCATCGGGCCCACGGTGATCCCAAGGTCTTCGAATCGGGAGAGGAGGTAGAAGAGGTGATGGGGCGTCAGAGCAAGTTTGGCGGGCTTTATGTTCTGAGACGCAAACGTCAGGTACGGGAGGGAGAGGGCGGCGGCCAGCGTACTCGACGTCGAAGCGGAGGAAGCGGACGAGGGAGAGAGTGTACTGGTCGGGGAGGTCGGAGCCGCGACAATGCCCACCGAGCCAGAGATACTCTGCGATGCTCCATGCTTGGGAGCCTGCTGGCGTCGTAGTTGTAGAGCGTTCGCCAGAGCCTTCTCGTGCGTCCGCACGAATTGAGCCAAGTTCTGCAGGGGACGATGTGGTTAGGCTGGTGTCCTCGCGGCGGACCGTGGCGGATGCCTACCTTTATAAAGAACTGCCCATCCTCGGTGTCCATTGTTGAGGATGCATGTGGTTTCCAGTCGCAGTGCGGAGGAAGTCGATCGCCACACAGCACCGAGAGCTACCTACCCACTGCCTTGTCCCAAGTCCACGGAGAGGCTCGCACGGCAACGGTGCGACACGAGTCGGGAGGGCGACGCGACCTGGGGGTAACACAGCGTTAGATCGGCCTGCAAATCGGGACCGGCAGGAGAGAGAGAGACGCAACGGGAGACGAAGCCATGCGAGAATCCAGGCGACTTGCCATGTATCCGGCTGGCTGTCAACATAGCATCCCGCGGGTGCTCCGCGGGGCCTCGACACGCTGAGCACGACGAGTGCATATATTGACAGCCGACCGCGCAGAAGGATGCGGGAAGGACGAGACCAGAGATGATCAGGGCGAGGAGGGAGACGAGGGAGACGAGTGTGAGCGTGATCAGGGGATGAGCGTCGGTACATACCTGAGGACGACTCGTTGTCGTGGGAGGGTGCTTAGCAGAGCAGCACAGAGGCAGCACAGCACAGCTCAACTCCACGGCACGGCACAGCACAGCACTTGGGGAGTGAGGGGAATCCAGCAGACGCGTGCGAAAGAGGAAGTTAAGAGGCCGACGATACGGCTGGCGGGCGAGGTCGGGAAGAAGATTTGCGGCGGCAGCGGAGGTCCCTTACTGACCTGTATACTGTATAGAGTTGAGCCGGGGTGGACCGATAGTGGA
>JAENRP010000145.1:40387-62462 GCA_024741835.1 Diplocarpon mali | reverse complement strand
CCCCTTAAACCGTCCCCTAGGAAACCCAAAGACCTACTCGCAGCCGCCCGGGAGGGAAAGGGGGAGAGGCGGTACCCCACTGCTCTGCAGGATACCTAGATAAACAGAAACGCACTGATCGGCGTCCTCGCGCGCGCTGGGGGGCACTGCACCGTTTTATTGCTCTTGTTTACAGCACGGTGCCGCCGTGCAAGTAAGTGGGGTGCTGTGCAGTACAGGGCGAGTAGGGAACAAGATTCACAGAGGGGGCGGCTTCTCGACACCCGGGCGCCGAGGTAAACAAAAAGTCTGCCTCTCGCTTATTTATACATGGCGAGTCCAAGGGCATCTTGTTCTTGGGAGGGGGGGTTTTTTTCCGAGGAAAAAAAAAAGATGGGAAGGGATGCAGCGTGTTTCACAGGGGAAGCGCGCACCGGACGCCCTCAAGTACAGTGCTTGCTCCAGAGAAGCTTTCATTTCATGTTTCAGATTTGGATTCTAGCTGTTGGGTTGCTAGATGCGAGTACGGCAGATCACGCATCGGGTAGTTTTCTGGCCATTCGGCTTGGAGCATTTGCCTTTCAACATGAAAGGAACGCGGAGGTATTCTTGCTTTTCCCCGGTAGTGGAATGGTATTTAGTGGGTTTAACTGACCCACCCCTACTCGAAATAGTGAGCATCGGAAGTGGCAGAGATAGAGGGGGCCAAAGTGGAGGATCCCTTCTGCACGGCCATTCTACTTTTTTGCCTTTGGTCGAATCAAGTGAACTTGTAGCGCAGGGGAGTATCGCCTAGTCGTGAGCTCAGCTCCGGACGGTGACAGTAGCACTCCGGCTGTGGTAGTATTGATTCTCCGGGTCAGAGCAGAGCCGACGAGTTGGGCATCCACCTCGAACCCTCGCTCTCGGACAAGAGGGTAACCCTGGTCACTTCGTCGCAAGCTCAACAAACACTGGATTGGCGTGGGTGCAAGGGTGGGCTTCGACAGGTAGGTTTGCAAGGTTCAATATACTTCGATGTGGTGTTCGTCTGGTGTGCGACGAGGTATCTTATCAGGCCAGCTGCTCTGTGCACCCGACGGGAACCACGACTCCTCGTACTGTACTCGCACGGTGTACTGAGCCGGAACTGTCTACTGTAATGCAGTACCTCCGACGATGCGTGCAAACGCACCTCCAACCGGACGTTGGAGCTGGAATCTCCAGGCCCCAGACCAGCGCGCGATTATCCTTGCGCGGCATACGCGCTTGATGCTGAAAGCGAAAAAGTCGGCCAATGCGAGCACGCGTCGTTAGGCTCCCTTCAGACATCAACGAACCGTGCTACTGCATGTCCGATGCTACTCTATCATGCCGCCCGTCCAGACAACGCCGTCCCGGCAGAGCTCGATAGCCCCCTGCAGATATGCTGAGCGCGTGTGTAGGCTGCAGGCCAGGATCGACGTCGCTCCCCGATGATTTGTCGGCCATGCCGAGTAAGGGCGGGAATCGAAGTACTTCGTATACGGGACAGAGGAAGTGCAGCCATTCGGGGGGGGGGATGTCGCGGATCAGCCCCGTCGTCGTACAGCGTCGGCGTCGATACCTGGGAGCGGTTGGGTCAGTTCCGAAGCATGCGCTGTGTCCTACCGAGTCGCGTCTGCACCGCAAGTTGCTTCTGGCGTAGATCCGCCGCAGAGGATGTCCTCTTAACTCCTTGCCAACCCGGAGTGCTTCCCGCAACTAAAACGAGCCGGGGAGGGCCAAGCTTCTGCCCGAGTCAGTAGCCTTGTTCTGAGTCAGCACAGCCTTGTTCTGAGTCAGCAGCTTCTTCGTTCCGACCCAGCATTGCAACCATACTTGTGTAGAGGTGCCTCCTCATGGTGAACAACGCCCTGCCACGCTTTTGTCATCGGCTGGCTCGTGG
Organism: Diplocarpon mali; assembly: GCA_024741835.1. Classification (NCBI taxonomy): domain Eukaryota; kingdom Fungi; phylum Ascomycota; class Leotiomycetes; order Helotiales; family Drepanopezizaceae; genus Diplocarpon; species Diplocarpon mali. The sequence continues at coordinate 60,577 of JAENRP010000145.1, read as the reverse complement.
CATGGCATCCAACACGACGCAACGCCAATGCCAGACTTGTGGCGGTATGCAAAGGTGGTCCGGTGGCGCTTGGGCATACCGCGTGGGTGTTCCACTCAGGACCTTCTTCCGCTCCCACGGCGGTTGGTGGGCATCGTCCTGCCGACTTCCGACTTCCGATCCTTCACGACCTGAGCACAACATGGCAAGGAGCCACAGCACCACAACAGACGTCTCCCCCACGATCTTCCTTCCACGCCGCAGCAGCGCATGAGCCACCCAAGGACTGGGCAGCCACGACTCCACCGAGCGCGGGGATCGAGCCGGCACTGCTGCACACGTCCCGGGTGGTGCGAAGTACATCGAAACCCTACGTCATTACTCCTGCTCTGAACTTTCCGATGGGACAGCCCTGTCTGCGAATATCTTCGTCGGCACTAGGTATGCGTGGGTCGGAGAAGGACGAAGTACTGGCGCAATACAGCACATCTGGTGGGGATGCTGTCGCTGACAGGAGAGCAGGCGAGGGCTTGCCCAGCTGTCTGTGTCTACTCCTACCTTCACATCCAACTGCGGGAGGGGCAGGTATCGAAAAAAGGTCGTATCCGCTGAACGAGGGGCAACATCGGATGGACCCTGAACGTCTCCTCTCGGCCCTGCAGTTGGCCGCCACGGCTCACCACTACAGGCCATCCCTCCCGCACAGAAGCCCTACGGGAAACACTGGTGGCTGTCGTTGATGCTGGCCTCAGCGATGTTCCGACGAACTCTATCTCTGGCGTTGTTATCGCCCGCGGCTGTGATCGCTGAGCGGGTCTCTCGTCCGCCTTGAAGGCATGGGCTGGTCAGCAGTCTCCCTCCGTAGATCAGGCAGAGGTCATTCTCCGTAAAGAATCTACCCCCTTTCCTGAGACGGTGAGAGAGGACTCCACTCGGTAGGGAAGAGGCAGTGTTTACTGACCGCTAGATAACGAAGCTAATGCCTAGCTAAGCGATTAAACCAAGGATCTCACCTTTCTGTTGTCTGGCGGCTCCGAGCCTGACTTGGGAATGACAGGGAATGAACATGAAGACGAGCGGGCCTTGGGGTGTCTGATTCCTTTCATACAGGGATGGAGGATCCTCACTCGGCCTCTCGCAGAAAGGATTGTTTACAGACGGCCGCCGGATCGCAAGATGTTAGCGCCTGCTAAGCGACATCGAGGTCGAGGCTGGCACACCACCTCAAGACGATTCGGAAGTGTCGAGACTAAGGGCTTGGATCCGCACGGATCGAGTGAAGGCTAGAAGATTGATAGACTAGTGATGGGGCTAAGAAATGTATTACGGCTCTTTTTACTCTTTTTTCTCTTTTTTCTCCAGCTGACCGGTTTCCAATTCCTGCCTCGGTCCATTTCTACGGGAGCTGCGATATCCTTGTACACAAAATAGGTGGTAATCCTAAGGCTTAATCTTCGGCAGTTCGTCGGCGCTGAAGCTGCATTGTAGGTCTTGCTAGCAAACTTGAAGCCATCTCGTGAAGACACAGGCGTCTTGGAGTCAACACAGCACCTCATTCTACAATCGCTACACATTCAGCCCCCTTCTGGTTCAAACCCACATACACCTATCACGATCGCACCACCATCTCACCAGTGTCACGAGACTATTGACCTCACAGCTAGAGCTAAAGGTTAGTAACAGTGGTCGGGTGTAGGCGTAGGAATTTGCGCATTGTTTTTTCCCACTATTGCTGTTGAAGTATCGTTTCCTCGAGAAGAGCTGCGGGATTTTTTTGTGCGTAGTCTCCTGGCTTTTGCTCCTTCTCCCTGTCATAAGAGTCAGGTAGAGTAGAACGGAGTAGAGCTGCGGCTGGTTTTGATCTCGACTGGCAATTTTAGATGGNTGGTCCGGGGGGGGGGCTCTGTTTACGTGCTTATTTACTTCTCTCTTTGCGATCCTTCAACTCGTATTTATGAAGCGAACGAGGCTCGACCTATCAAGCCTGCTTCCCTGGTATCTCTAGGCTCTGGTATTTTAAACCATACCGTACATCTCTCTGAATCTCCACACCCACATCCCTCTCTCCCCCACCTTATTACGGGGGAGAGATTCATGCCCCCCGTAGCCTAGTGTACTCCTGGCCGTCAAGCTGGGCCGAGGAAGGATTTTGAAGACGAGATATATCGCTACACTTTCAGTCCTCTTCCCCTTCCGCGGGATGCACTGCTGCAAGTGACCGGGGACTCGCTTTTCAAGGATGCTTCGCTTGCTGGCCTAGAACATATGAGCCGCGTCGGGTCTCTCACTGCGGTCTTCTGATACCGCTGCAGGGAGTTTGTCCGGCTGTTTGCTGTTATCCTCCACGCGTCGTCGGTGCGCGAGCGGACGTTGCACCGATTCGTTGCTGGGAGTACACCTGAAACCAAGTCGTCGTTTCCTATGGGGAAAGGGGAAAGTAAAGCAGTAGGCCGATTGGTGAGAGAACAGTAGCAAAATGTTCGAGAACGGTTCTTCGAGAAGCGGTAAACTGCGGTCCTCGTCACAACTTTGGAGTTCCGCTCTTTCTCATTGTCCCCGGCCTGGGTCTAGATCGCCGTATATCTATAACAATAACTGGGAGCGTGTCACATACGACCATAGACTGAAGAGAATTGGGCATCCCGTCCGCTCTGCCATACACAAGCTTCAGATCGGCAGATTAGTAGTTGGGTGGGTGACCACCAGCGAATACCTGCTGTTGTATGTATTTTTGCATGTGTTAAGAATTTTTCTCTCCCCTCTCGCTATCCAAAGAAATCAAAAGGACTGCCTGGCCGATAGCTTGCTGTCGTCCCTTATCGGTAGTCGATCGTTGATGCATCGGTGTAACTTTCTACATACTTGAGAAACCTAGCTGGGGCAGGTGGGAATCGGAAATAAGATCTTGGTTTGTTGGTGAGTCTGAAATATATCTTTCACTCTGAAACCATTGGTGATTTTCATCCGTCCGATAGCTAAGGGGCTGGGATCCCCGCGTAGCTCGCCAAAACTAGCAAGTTCGCTTTTGTTATGCCAGCGTCGGCAGTCAACGCAAGGAGGTATTTAGCGAGGCCGGACATAAGTACTTCTTCTTACTCGACGTGAATGGTTTCGCCAGACACACGAGTCAACGCGATCCTGAGTTGTATCTTCGCTCTTCTCTTTGGCGTGTTCAGGCTTTCACGTCTAGGACGAGTGCTATCTTGAGCCCTCAAGGAGAGACGCTATTCTCATATACTCAAGCTTGGAAGCAAGGGCTCTTGTCTCTGCGCGTGAGCCTCTTGTCTAGGCATGCGTCTTTGCTGTCGGCATAGCACTTCTAGTGCGACCTCTTTCTTTTATACCGGTATATGGTGTTATTCTATTGGTGCTGGGGTCGACGGCTGGAGGAGACTGTAATCTACGCTGTCTGTCAGCAGCAGCTTAGCGGGACATCACGCTGTTTCCAAGTCGTCGGTTCCTCTTCCGTGAAAAATGCGCTTATTTTCGGGTTTGGAAATGGCATAGATTACATTATGTAAGTCCCAGAAGCTGAGAATTTCTAGGGCGATTCGACGAGAGTTGGCGTGAGTAGAGCGAAAGCCTGTGGGGAGGTGAAATTTGACGAGACGACGGCGAGGATAGTGGAGCTCGACATTTAGCGTCGTTTGCTAACCGGGAGGATACGGTGATTATTTCTAGGAGAGATATATAGATTATATAGGGAGGCTAGAGGGAGGCTGCAGAATCACTGCTAAGACGGGAATACTGTGTGCGGACACACACAACTGCTGCACGCAAATTGTCACAGCCGGAAATCGAGCACGAGTACGGTGTCTGACAAATGCACAGTAAGTTCTCAGAGTCGGAATCACTTATACTGCTCCAGAATTTTATCAAAATCGCCAGCGATGTGCAACGAACCAATACAAGTGTATGGTGGTGAACAGTAGCAGTCAGAATAGAATCGGGAAGCAAAAGGGAGGCTTGGGAAGCTCTGCACACGCTCAGCGGCCCAGGCGCATTGGTAACTGGCAGTGACTCTCACAACCCTGATCATGGCCGACCTCCTGCGATGCTTGCCTTTGCAAGATGGTCAGCTTCCTTGTTCTCCTCCCGTCCCACATGGTAATAAGCAACCTGAACTCCGACCATGCTCAGCTTCTCAACCTCATCCTGCAGTCGCAAGAACGTCTGAGAATTCTCAATCAATTTTCCCTGCCTATTAACCAACGCTCCATCCATATTCAGAGCCCATGTATCTATGTGCTGACACATGCACTCGACAAGGTAGCCTGTCCGAGTTATCAGCTCAATGAAGAAGCAAAAAAAAAATCAGGGTCAACTTGCTTGAATCGGTGACAATAATAACCCTCATGTGCATCGCGTCAGATACGGCTCGGGGGTCGTGCCTAAAGCCAGTGATAATACGATGACGATAGGGAATAGCGATGTTCCGGACAACATCCAGGGCACGAACTGCAGCTTCAAGTTCGGCTCTCTGGTTCGTTAGCCTTCCAGGAACAAGAATTTCCTCCGAGCGATTTAATTTAGAACCTGGGCCGAAGAACAAACCAATACCACCTCTTGCACCTTGATATCCATTGTTGGAGCAGGCGCCGTCGGTAAAAACGAGTAGTGATCGCCTAGTACCCGAGTACTTATTAAAATAGGTGTGGTGAAATGGGTGGGCTTTAGCAGCTGCTTCGCCTTCCTCTCCAACAAGCCATGTGAGCTGGCATATAGAGCAATATTGTGTCTCTAGGCTTGAAAGAGCCAGCGCCTTGGGAGGGTTATGGTAGTTCTGCATGTACCGCCGGGCCTGGGACGGCCCGAATATTTGTTCATCCCACTGTGGCATGAAACGCGCTGTAGACCCACTCAAGATGAAGACGCGATCGTCTTTTTCGTTTTCCTCCTTTTCAACGTGCTCGTGGGAGGAATATTCAGTGGCGTTGCTTCTATAGAAACTATAGTTGCCAGGTTCGTCCTCATCAGATTCACCGAATGAGAAGTCAACAGTGCAAACATCACAGCGCCGAAGATAGTGGTCGAAGCAGACAGCTTTGCCATTGGGAAGCGTGTGGACGAGCTGCTTGGGAGGACGAGGTAGAGACATTTTGGTGGTGCTGCGTTTGCTGCTCAGGGTTCGTTTGCAAGTCAGAAGTACAGCTCCAGAACGGTAGATATCCACCTACCAAAAACACAGGCAAAAGAGTTAATCGCTGGGAGAGGATCGATCAAAATTTGGAGAGAAAGGCTCAGAGATTTTTGTTGGCAGAGAGATTCCGAGATTGGGTTTGTGGAAGAGTCGAAGAAATTCAAAAGAGGGTGGTGCTCTTTCCGAATCGGGCTAAGCGACGATTTACTAATCACATATGAAATCTGATGTCAAGCAAAGCAAATGGAAATCATCGTTTTTAAAAGAAAAAAATTAATAGCGCCCGATAAAATAAGTAGTCTACTCACAACACAAACGGGCCTTTGATCTAGGATAATCTTGTGCATTGTAGTATAAAGTTTATCTCAATTTAATTAAAAGTGCCAACAACTGCGTGCTCTGTGAAGTTCTCACAAATAGATCAAGGACGTTCCAAAGTTGGGAAACTAAGTGCCACCTTACCAGTAGCTCATGGCATCAGGCATTGCTTGAAGCTCCTACTGTTGACAAGTAGTGCTGCTGTCCGTGGTATACAGAGGTATCGTCGGTAAAAGACATAAAGTCTGACCGTTAAACAGTGGAAATAGAAAAGAGAGCCAGGGGAATCGGCTACTCAAGCCAGTGCACGATGAAAAGCTGTAATATTTAAAAGAAGTTGAGCGGGACCTGAAAAGAGCCTCCTTCAAATAACCCATGTGGAGCAAAGAGAGAGTTACACTTCCCTGATCCCGCAACGCGGCTTCCCCTCCGCTTATGCTCATCATGGAACGAAATTGGCGCAACGAATTGCTAGTTGCCATTCCCCCAGAGGAGAAAACGACTTATGGCCCCGGCAGCTGTGCCTAGCTGTGAGAGTGAGCGGTTACGTTGATATATATACCGAATCAACCGGTTTTCTCTCTTAAGCTATTCTAATCAAACCGCTTGAAGGGACATCCATATTCAAATATAGGAGGTATTTACGACTCTGTTGCTCAAGAGGAAAGGGGCAGTGGGACGGGAGCAAGTGCAACACGTCAAGTAAACAACCTCATCACTTGACAGTATCTGGGGAGCGGGAGCTGATGCAATGGCAGCGAGGCCATACACGGTCTCGATTTAGTCCAGGTGCCCCTCTGAAGACCCTCTCGATTCCCTGCCCATTGCTCTCGGCCAGAATCATTTCTGGGCAGAGGTAGCGGGTCATTCAAGCACGACGAGTAAAGTCGCTCACTGAAAGAGTGAAATCAGCGAATGTTGGCGTGATCGAAAAGCACGTGATTGTGAAGAGTAGTACACGAGGCTAGGTAATCTCTCTCATCTGTGGATCGGTGGCTAGAGAAAGACAATGTAGCAAATGCTGATCAAGAAAACTTTTACACAGTCTAGATATAGCGGGGGAAGTTCGGTATTGTGGGAAGCCCATGCAGCTATTTCTGCCGCCGCATACAAGCCAAGTGATCGTTCATGCCAAAGACCTGCTTAATCGCCAAAGCCTTGTTTCCTGTCTACTCGGGTCCTTCCACGCCCGCACCACGGCATCTTCACCGAACCCGAAAAATGAATTACCTCATCAAACAGCGAGGTCGATGATCTCTACTTAAAGCCCTGGCCACTGGATTTCAAACGGGCCGCTTTATCCCTATGCCTGAATCCGACATCCTATTCGCCATCGTCCTCAAAAGCTTTTAAATCAACAGCCCCGTCGCCTATGGAGGCAAAACGCCACCTAACATCCTCCCAGCCGTGCCTTCGCCTGATTCTGACAGCCACGTCCCTGACTGGCTTCTTCACCGCCGTCCCAAGTTTCTGGAACGCCATATCAGGCACTTTAAAATCCTCACCCGTCTGATTGTCAACATCAAAGCCCACCACAACACCTGCGACGAAAGCCAGGATCTCCATCTTAGCAAAGTGTCGTCCCGGGCACAGATGTTTCCCGCCGCCGAAAGGGAAGTAGCCTTGTTTCTGGGCTTGAAGTTCTGCTTTACTGAGCGTGGCTTTGGCGCTGGGGAGAAAGCGTGAAGGATTAAACGAGGCGGCATCTGGGCCCCAGATCTTGGGAGAAGTGTGGGTTATCCCTGAGGGAAGCTGGATAACGGCGGGTGACTTCAGATCATACGAGAACGACGAGACTGGGGACTTGAGGATTGTGGGTTGGACTACAGAGCGGACGGATGTAGCGGCATCGACGAGGCGAAGGGTTTCGTCCAAGCTGGACATCAGCAGGGGGCAGTGATTTTGGAAGAGTGTTATATCGATCACGGCTTCGGCTCTGCCGTCTTCTTTGCCTAACTCTCGAGTCACGATAGATTCGACTTCTTTCCTTATTTGCTCGAAGACATGAGGAGAAGACAGAATATAACTCAATTGCCAGAAGGTTGTTGGTACTGAGTTGGTCGTAGCGAGGAACAAAGTTGAGATCTCAAAGTTCGCAATGTCGTCTGGGGTGAAACCCCACTTTTGAGCGCAGGCCAGCCGGGACTGTACTAGTTTTGAAGCCGTGAGGTTATGCTTGTCGCTGTAGAAGGCCTTGAAGGCGCTTTTGATTCGGAGCCGTCCCTGGTATGCTTTGGGTGCGATGAGTCTGGGGAGAAAGTTGAGCATTAACAATGTCATGTTCTCTTCAAAGTCCCTGTAGAAGATTAATTGAAGTGCTAGTTTCAGAGGAAGGAACCGTGCGAGGAATGAGTGACTTGGGTATGAAGACGAAAGCTGAGGTCTTTGTTTCTCGCACCATGGAGATCACATACCAGAGGCAATCGATTAGGCCACGGTCATCGCTGAGAGGACTTTGAGGTCCGTAGAGAGTTTCAGCCGTGGCAAGCGTCAAAATGTCTCGTATCCATCTGTAGAGACTGAAAACCTCTCCCGTTCCAGATATTGTGTTAAGAGATGCCGCTACCCTCTTCAGTACTCCTCTATTCAACTCATCCAGACCAGCCCCCGGAGATAGCGACTCGACCATTATCTTGTGGTTCTCGTTTAAATACGACCGCCCACTATTACCGTTCAGAAATGATCCATTCGGGTTGTAATCGGGTGATGTCTCTCCCCTGATTATTTTCATGCCTTGCTCCCCGATATCAAATGCGCGTTGCGATGACTCTACAACAAAAGACCCAAAATCAAAAGCTCTCGTGTTTCGATAGGCAGCTTGAATAAGAGAGGGTTCGCAGATAACGTAAATTCGTCGAGAGAACACGCGCAGTGTAAAAGCTGGGTACGAGGGTACTTTTGAGCTATTCCTCAGTCAGCTCTTTCCAGGGACATTCGATCCCCCGGATTTGCAGATTACGAGCAGTGTATGTCCCAATTACCTTAGCATTTGAAAATAGCCAACCTGCCATCTCAAAATCCCAAAGAGATGGCCACATATCGGCACTCTCGGTCTCAGTAAAGGCGGCTCGTTCTTGTCTAAAGCTCCGATTCTGTCAAGCACAAGCTTCGAGGCTATCATCAATGCAGCCACAGATATCAAGAAAGCTGTCACAATTTTTCCTGAGCTGGGGAAAATGGATGCCGTGAGAGCGTCTGCACTTTCGATACTGGCTGCCATTGCGATGCCTGGTACAACTTGCACTGGTCCCATCACCTCTGCTAGTAATACACCAATAAAGGTCGCAGCTCAAAAGAAGTGGGTTTTCGATGAGATTGCAGAAGTTGTCTTACAGCTGTCTGCGTAGCTGGGAGACATTTAGAGCCCAAAAGGTGCGAAAACGAATCTTCTGACGTGCTTCCATTCACCACTGTGTCGCGCAGAGGTCGCGTTACAGTACCGCAATTCAAATAGAGCACGAATGAGCCAGCTATTGATTGCAGGCGACGACAGATGGGAGGAACGGAACCATGAATATACTCGAAAGAAATGAAGAGGCGCTCTCGTTCTTGTTTTGTTTGGTATCCGCGGGAATTAAGGAATGAAGATCTATGGTCCTTTCTGAATCAAGGCAGCTTGTTTGAATTGGTCGACCAAGATACAAGATTCGCACACTGCTGTGACCTCTCTAAGCCTGCATGGAGATGCTTTCAGGTGGATGATCTGGCGTCAGATGCCTTTTTTGAAACTGACTGGATCTTCGATTTTGCTTAAGCCTCTGCTATTGATGTGATCTCATGGCTGGCAACTGCATCTTTGAAGGTAGTTACAATTTACGCCAACGGTAGCAAGATAGTCGTCAATATAAAGCACGGCAGAGGACGAGTCAGAAGGGTTAGTAAGCTGGACGCTAAACCTTAAATCGACTCTCGAGCTCTCGTTCTCCCACTTGCGAGGGGTTCGCTTAATTAGCAAAAAATATACTCACTCAGCAGCCTGTTTTTCTTGTTTCAATATGGCCATTGGAGACCACCGGCAAAAAGCAATGGCGTTTTCTGGGGTTATCCTTTTCCTTTTCGTTACATTTATTTGATGCTTCGTTCCTGACAAAAGCCGTCGGAGGAAAGTCCTACGCTCTTTCTGTTCTGGGCCCATTTACCTAGAGATTATCATTGCCTGCTGACCTTCCGCCAACGTATCAATGTTCAGTAAAATATAACTACCTTTCTTTATCAAACCTCAATTCATTCTAATATTCATTGCAAGAGCGAGGTCGTCCGTTTACGAGATGACCGATTCCACCGCGGCATCCGTGGCGCTTCTCAATATTACGACCGATTCTGCGACTTCGCAAGTAATCTCTAGGAAAAATACACAGCCGATCAAGGCGAATGGGAAGATAAAGACCAGCACCCACATCCCTCTAGCCAAGTATCAGCTGACGCACAACTTGCTCTACGAACGCCACTTCTTCGGCGAGTCCTACATATCAGCACATCTCACACGCTTACAAAATGGCGTGTTCGTCTCGCCCAATATCCATCCGGACTCGAATCCAGATCAGCAAAATGAACACCTTTCCAAGACCTACGTCACATTTGTCGCCATTGCTTTTACATTGCATCCGTCACTGAGCGAGGATCACCGTTTCAACAGCGCGGTGTTGGAAATCAAGGCGACAAATGAGGATGGCGAATATTTGAGAGTACTGAGGTTCGCACCGCACCTGGCTTTTGGGAGGATCAGCAGTGCCAGTTTGAAATGGAATTTCCAGGTGCGTTGTTCTTCAATGATGGGATTTCGAGTTTGACTGAACTGTGAGTTGTAGCTTGGTGCATCGCTGGGAGTAGCTCAAGGTCCTACGAAAGCAACAGTGGATCCAAAGATTGGATATGAGAAGGACCTAGTTGTAGGAACGTTTATGAGAATGTAAGTCGCTCCGTATCGAGCAGCAAAAATGTACTAAAAAATCATTTCCTCACCACAAAACCTCGTTGCTGACAATTGTATAGTCAGGGATCTACTCGTAGTAAGTAGACGTCGACCTTGCCGCTCCCCTCGGGCCGAACTGCCTTTATATTTGTAAGGTAGCTTCAAGCTGACTTTACTTAGGCAACCCGCCGAGTACCCCTTCTGCACCAAGAATTCCGGATACGGCCCTTGTTTGGTCCTTGGAAGAAAATTCTCAGCAAGAAGGTGGATTACCGCGTGAATTCACATTCGTTTTCCTGCTCGAGCGACCTCTTCCTAGAAAGTCCAAAGCCAAATTGAATTTGAGAGTCCAAGACCACATTGATGCCCAGCCGCAGCCAATAATAGAAGAGACTCTCCCTTGCTGTTCCCAAAAGCCGGCATCGGCAAAGTATGAGAGGATCGCTGGCATCGATGTTCTTATTGGGCAATCGAGTTCAAGCCCACCTACACCACCTAAGTCACCTCCGCCCAGAAAGCTCGTGAAGAAATCAGTCGATTTTCCTCACGCCCTGGCTGCAAAGCTCAAGTCCAAATCCGAAGACATAGCAGAATGCATCCACGCCAAGGCGAAAGAACTAGAGGCCGAATTGGCAATTCTTCAGGAAAAGTTTGAGACACAAACAGATCCCGAGCCTTTGCGTATAACCGGAGAGCTTCTCAATGCTAGGAAGATGTCTGCTGTAAGTACGATGTTCCAGGAGGACATATTTACTCCGATTCACTTCTACATTTCTGTAAAACCACGCATTACCAACGCACCGGACAAGAGTACAAATCTGGCTGCGAGCGATTTTGATGAATCAATTGTGGAAGGACAAGTCGGACAGAGATTTGGCGCTTTCGAAGAGGAGGAAGATGAGGATGGCGAGAGTGTGCTTGTTGAAGGCTTGTATAACTTCGCGGCTATGGGAGGCCATTTCGAGGATCTTGTCGAACTGCCTGGAAGTTCGGTGGGCACGATTGTGAGTCTCTTAGTTATTCTTGATTTGGATTGCGAGGCCCCCGTATTGATTCGAACTAGGAGCCCTCGCTGCCAGCAAAGTAAATATAGCATTCTGGTTGTCTCGGATGTGGACGAAAAATTGGAAACAAAGAGCAATAAGAGATTGACCCATGGACTGAACGGCAACAGGAGCGGGTAGTTCGTTGCATGTAAATAGAATGAGAAACAGAGAGTGGCACCTGCATTCATGCCAACATGAAACGACATGTTGCCCGTGGTCACCAAATATTTAGTCAAGCGTCCGAAATGGATAATTTTTGGTATCATCTTTCTGTTAGCTTTACTATATTACATGCAGTCAACTCACAGCACCAATCTTCCGGGCTCGGCCTCCAAGACCGTCTTGACTCTGTCCAAGAAGATCTGTGCTCGCTTTTCATCTCCTTTCGGCACAGTAACGCTGAATACATTGACTGTGTTGGAGAGGCCTGGAATTGGTTTGCTGCTTGGTGCCGAGGAAGTGATACTCTTCTTGCCAGACAAGATATCAATAATGTCGTTACTCCTCGCTGGGCTCTTAGCTAGCTTTGCTTGAGGAGCAGCAGACGATAAAGCGGTAATCTGCGGCATGAAAGTGCCTCGGACACCAGCTGAAGTTGTGACATTGTCCAAACCAAGGACAGAGTTGAAGAGCTCGTCTGCAGTTGGCGCGTAAGTCTTCGAGCGTGGGAGATCCTCGTTCGCTAGGTCTGTGGCGCGAGCGACGAAAGTTGAAAGCGGCATGAAGACGCCGAGCGTACTCTGAATCCGCTTCTGCACATCCAATACATGCTTCATTGATATGGGGACGGCGACTTCCAAGTTCTTTACTGGTTGCGGGGCAGGCCGGGCAGCCATTTCTGCTGATACTTGCTTCGGCGCGGGTGCTGCGAGCTTGACGTTGCTTAGGTCGAGGTGGGTGAGTGCGTTTAATTTAGTGGAAAGCTCGGCAGGGTAGGAAGCTGGTATTGTGCCTAGGTAAGCCAGGACGTCCCCTTTTAGTAGGCGATTGTTAGGACCTGTAGGGGTCATCTGATCGATTGTAGATAGGTCCAGTTTGTGCTGGTGTAAGAGGTGCTCAACGGAGGGGAGAAGTGGATATGTCTGCTTCTTTACTAGTCCAGACGACTTCTTTGACGAAGCTCGTGGGGCTTCCGAGTTTTGGGATTGAGACGAAGCTTTCGGCTTGGACTCTGCGGGTGCCGATTTGGATTCGTTCTGGGGGGAAGAGGAGCTTGTGCTCTCTTCGGCGGGTATCTCGAGAGTGCTGAGGTCGTCACCTGCTTCTGCTAGGACGCCAATTCGCGCCCCTACTTTGATTCCTTTGGCTCCATCACTTTGGAGAATCTTTGCCACGATTCCATCGTCCTGCGCTTCTACATCCATGGAAGCTTTATCCGTCTCAATCTCCAGTAGGATATCACCGGCCACAAACGAATCCCCCTCTTTGACCGCCCACTTTGCAATATTGCCTTCCGTCATCGTAGGAGATAGAGCTGGCATGGTGAAATTCTGAGCTGCGAGACATGTTGTCGATGTGCGGAAACCTGTCAATTCCCCAGTAAGTCATTCGCGATTATTATTTTCTACTATATTGATTGACAGGGAAACGGACCTCGAGAAGAGGCCTCTTGTCGCAATTGCCTGGATGTAAGCCTTGCGGACAGACGACAAGCTGCCGCAAAAGATGCCATCGTTGTGAGGGAGGGTTGGAACTCAATTGAGCTTCGCGGGTAAACGGCGCGAGGGTAGAGTAACCTGAGATGTTGAGTCCCGCCAAATTCTGTGATGCGCGCTAGTGGTTCTAATGGGCCGATTCGCCGACGAGGCTATTTTGTTTTTATGACAACTCCAAAGGACGCCGAAGGATAGCTATCAAGGTAGGAATTGATCAGTCAAAAAAATTATGGAAATTAGTTGACAAGAAGAATTAGATGTCGGCCTTCTCAAGGGGATTGCTACTACGGCATCAATGTACTTTCAAAGCTCCACGAGCAGTTCAATTCCCTCAATCGAAGGGCTGTCAACAATCCCAATACCTCTCTTCCAGCAGTATCCTTCGCGCCGTAAAGAAAGCCCGTACTTCTCAACCATCCATAAAGTCAGGTCTGCTGAAAGCGAAGCCATCCACACCCGTCAAAGCCTCAACGCCAACCTCACCTGCAGTCTACCAAACCTTTGCCTCGACTCTCGCTCAGAAATCGCGCCCGACACTCCTCTACGAAGCTCCCTCACACACAAATTACATGATTGCTTGTTACGGAACGGCTGGCTTTTGTTTCGTATACTCCATATCATGCTTTTGGACCAATTATATCAATGTTCCGCCGGATATTTCAGCATGGGTCCCATTCGCTTTCGCGGGTATCAGCTTTCTTATGGCGGCATTGGGAGGCTGGCTAGTCCTTGGCCCTTCCAGGTTGGTGAAGACCATCAAGGCAGTCCCTAGGGGTGTCAATATGGCTCAAGGTAGTTTGGCGAAGAGCGCATCTGTACCGGAGCTGCAGATCGAGATCGAGTTGAAGAAGATGTTTCCTGTTCCTTTCTTCCCAGCGAAGAAGATGTGCGTCAGGCCTCGGGAAGTTACAATTCCTTTTCGATTTGTGCCGCAAGACAAAAGAGCCAGCATACAGGAAGCCAGAGAATTATCACGACAGCAAGCGTTGGAGAGGCAGAAATTGGAAGATAGTTACAGAGGCAACTTCTTTACTTCCCCGATGAGACGCCTGGGAACAGCATTTAGCAAGGCTTCTTTTGGGTTATTCACTGCGATGAAGAGAGTATGGACGAGAGAAGGCATGATGATGGTTGAGATTCAGGACCAAATGTACAAGGTTGACATTACATCTGGCTGGGCTCTGGATGGAGGAAAAGCCCTTGATAGGCTTGTCAGGATTAAGCCGTAGTCTCTCAGGTCTGTGGCTTGAAAACTTATAATACTGTATGCAGGATTACGGCGACTTGCTGCTATATCTAAATAGGATGTACTTGCTAGACGAGCTACTTACAATTCGTGAATGGTTGGTTAGAGGGTCATCAAAATCTTACCGCTCAAACTTATTTTAACTCGTCAAAGGTCCACGGGTTATTTCGACAGTTTGATTGGCCCTGTGGCCTCTGGAGCACGCTGTCAGAGCATGAGGCTATGTTTGGCCCATTGCCCTTGATCGGAATTGCAAAATCACACCGGCTGAAATGGCATGGAGGAAAGCTCCATGGACTTACGAAAATGCAATCTCAGAATATTCTGTGCAACATAGCACAAGGCTCTTGGACGATACCAGGCAGACGTTTAAATCCGTCTCTTTCAACTTCACCAACTTAGCTCTACTTTCATGACTATGTCTTCACAACCTGCCTCCAAGGTCCCGTTCAATCTATCACCACAATCCCATCCATCCATAATGACTCAATCACCACCTCCTACCGCACTCCAGATCCGCGACTTCTTCTCCCAGCTCCTCCAAAAGCACTACTCCCTCCCACGCGACACGGCCGACGCCCTCGTTCGACCGTGGTTATACGGGCAAGAGAAGGAAATCATGTCTTACGACCTGGACACGTACCGCGCTCTTTTCGGGCCGGAGATCGGGGCAATTCTTTATGGGAGGAGGTCTGAGTACGGGAAGGAGAGGGTGAAGGAGAGAGTAGAGGCGTTGGTGAAGGAGCATGCTGACTGTAAGTCGGCTCATGTCTTTGATCTTTGGACGCATTCGGAAGAAGAATTTCTCTCTATCTTCTGTTCTTGCTTTTTACTTCAGATCTTTACATCATCAAGGAGGAGAGATAGGTGCTGATGTCAGGACCATAGTGAAAATATCAAATTCGATAGTATTTCTCATTATTGGCATCATCGTCTCTTTAGTCCTTCTTTATCATCTCAGGGGTATTGAACATTGGTCGGCAGCTAGCTGCGGCTGTCTTTTCGTAATGGGGTTAGGGCTGTTAGTTATAAGATGGGAAAATCAGGGCAAGGAGAAAGAAAAATTGAAAGAGACTAAGGAGACTAAGGAGACAAGTAAGAAGGGCAAGGAAAGATGAATCCATCTGATAAGAATCTGTTATCCACCAGATTCTGCAATGCTTTCTCGTAGAAGAAGATTTATTTAAATTCAGGTTTAATTATCTCGAGAGTACTAAGTAATAGATGGATTTGGATGTGAATTTACGAGAGCTGGTTGTGGGTAGAGTCAGGGGCTTGGATTCCAAGACTTTACTGGATTTGCATGATCTCACATGGTGAGGGGCATACGGCGAATGCGAATGATTCGGATGCAAAATGCTACCGCGATAGAGAGGGGGGCGGCGGGGAGGAGAGGGGGTTAAGCCGAGACGGGTGTTATTAATACATATCCTCAGAATATCGATAATAGGTCAAGATGAAAGATAGACAGACCCCTTAGAATCCTTAGTTCCAGTTCTCCAAGAGATTTTCGATATCAGTAATGTTGAGTCCACTGCTTGAAGCGCAAATTTGGAGAATGTATAAATGCCTTTTGGCTTTCTGCAGCTACTGGAGATGGGTAAAAAACATCCTGGAACACATAGCCGCATTTCGCTAGCATGTTAAACTTGTAGATACACATCGATTAACTTGCAGACTATTTTTTCCTGGCTTCCAGACCTTCTATCTCCAGTACGTAGGACGGAAAGCTATAACACATACTATGAGGCCGGAAGTTTTTGCAAGATAGTTCCTCGCGCAAGCAGTGGCTTCCTCACTCCTTCAATCAGATTCATTATCTGGCACATGAGGGCCGGAGGGAAACTTAGAGGTTGGTCGGAGCCGGCACCTGGCTCTTTCGAAATTCGTATTCTATGTTATCCTTCCGATCATCCAAGTACTATATTATCGCACCTTACGCCAGGATATACAGATATACTGGCGTTTAGTGGCTAAGTAGATGTTGGCGCTAGGTGTTGTTTGTATCTGGTGATACAATTCTTTGTTTTGGATTTAAGCCAATAAGCGAAAATTGAAAAAATCAATAGAAAATATTCAACTTATAAGTTAAAAAGATCTAGCCGTATGTCAACAATAGTAATACACTAAAGGTTATAGTACGTTTAAAAGATGCCATATGATAAGACTAACACTTTACATTCTCCTTAGATAGGCCTGTACTTTGAACGCTAGCCTTTTGTTTTAGTAAAATTTCAAACATACTAACTAAAAACCTTTTCAAAATTCTTAAAATAAGAACCAATTCATATTTAACATATAAGAAGTGAAAGTTCTTTCGAATGACTAAGAGTAATCAACAAATAAAAACAGACATTAGTGATGACATATCTGGTGTTATCATTTTACAAAATAATAAAGATGAAATTTTAACACAAATTTGAAGATTTTTGCCTTGTTTAGGCAATAAATATTGATTTTCACTATGTACATGAGCGCGTACATGTAAAGAATAATATAACCCTAATGCTATAGCTGATAGAAGCTCATTCTTACTTAAAAATCCCAATTCATATAAATTTAAAATAATAAAAATTGAAAATTTTGAAAAGTCTATAATGATTGGAATCTCATATATTTTGTTGTGGAAACACGTTATGGCTCAAACTCCAAACTGGTTACTGCATATGGCCGTTATGTTCTTTCGGAAAGTGTTTATTTGAAAGTAAAAAAAAAACACAGTCGCTTCGCGTAAAAAGAAGCAAAGGAGAAATTGGTTATGCTCCAATACCTACTAGCGATATACTTACAGATAGATATATGTCTTTTTCAGGACAAAAGCAAGCGGATAGGACTCCGTGGGCACGGACGGACAGTAAGAAGTGACAAGACATGCAAGTATAGAGAGGTTAGATAAACGTTATCAGAGTTATCTATCCTGCATATGTCGGCTTAATTCGCTTTCGGACTGTGACATGCTAAAGGGCCGAGAACCACAACTCCCTCGCTATAATTCCTTGGGAAATAGAACTGAAAGAGACATAGGTTTTAATTTTGAGGTAAGAGTAATAGACTTTGAGCGGGAAAGAAGTCTTCGTAACGAAGTCTTCGGTGTGTTGACAATATGGCCCTTTCAGGAAGGGAAGGGGCCATTTGATAAGCCCTTTGTCAAAATGTCCATTCTATCAACCATTATCAGAAAGATAGATCATGCCACCTCATCTTTTCCTGCGCTTCATTCAGCCCTACTAGTCGCCCGTCACCTGGCGAAAAGTAATAACCAGGTCTGTTGGAAGTCCACTGGCAGTCGCAAGTCCCTCAATCAAGATGTCGCCATGTAAGCGGCGGATGACTTTATACTCATTCATCGCCGTCGCTGTACTCATCGGCCTTTTCGCGCCTCTCCCCGCCACACTATGGCAGAGTTACCTAGCAATACCTCAGGGCACGTTGACGGCTTTCCCAAATAATATCAACGTCAGCGCCAGTCACCAAATCTCACTCGACAGGAACGTGCAACCAGACTCGGCTACTATAGATGCAAAGCGTGTCTTCCTGCCTGGCAATAGCAAGCCCATAGGCCAGAGATACTCGAGGACGCTAGTAGTACCGCGTACTAAACTAGAGACCACGAACTGGATCAATGAGAACTTCAATCAGGATCCAGATATAGACTGGAAGGTGTATGTGGTAGATCTTGAAAGCGCGCCCCTGCACCCGCCGAAGAACAAAGGAAATGAAGCCATGGTGTACCTGTCATATATCATTGATTACTACCACAACCTATCAGACGTGAACATCTTCATGCACGCACATCGGTACGCGTGGCATAACAACGATCTTCTGGGCAATGATGCAGTGGAGCTGGTGTCAAGATTATCATCTGAGAGGGTGCAAAGAGAGGGTTATGTGAACTTGAGATGTTCTTGGGATCCTGGTTGTCCTGCTTGGATGAGGCCCGGTACCATCGAGGAGGATGTCAACAAGCAGGAGGAAACGATGCTAGCAAGATTCTGGTCCGAATTGTTTCCCCAGGAGCCAATACCTATTGTGCTAGCGCAGCCGTGTTGTGCCCAGTTTGCGATCTCTGGGGACAGAATTCGAAATCTGCCGTTGACGACATATACTTCCTATAGAGATTGGTTATTGAAGACGAACCTATCAGATTATCTCAGTGGAAGAGTGTTTGAGTATGTATGGCATTTTATCTTCACAGGAAGGAATGTTGTATGCTCTAAGGAACATATTTGCTACTGTGATGGCTTCGGTATCTGCTTCGGAGGCGAGAAAGAGTTTGATGCTTACAATGAAAAGACGCGGGAGCATTCGCGCTTGGAGAAAGAGCTTGCGGAATGGGTGACTTTGAACACTAAATGGGACATAGGAAACCGAGATTCTGAGCAGCCGGAAGCTGGCAAAAGAGAGGAACTGCAAAGCAAAATACAGGCAAGTAGTGCCTGGTGCACTAAGACTAAGCAAGATGCTACAGATCGTGGAGATATTCCAATGAACAGAGCGCAGGAAGCAGGAAGAAGTTGGAAGGATGGAGATGGCTTCTGAAAAGCATTTTATGTCAATTTGAAGACTTTCCTTTGCCGTCATACAACGCCATTATGTCTATAGGAGACTTTGCTTGAAGACGCTGATAGAGACAATGTCGCACAGCGAGAGCCACTATGTCTGCCGCCGTTGTCAAAGGCTTGAGCAAAGATATCAGTTGAACGAACTTCAAGAAAATTAATCTTGAACACCCTAGGTGGTACGAGAGTAGCTAGATAAGGGTTCTGCATTTCAATGAGCCAAGCTTATAAGTAACTGAGAAAACAAAAGCTCGCTTACGTGTTGCAAGGGATAAACAAAGGGCCTAATTGCCCCTATCACGACGTTACCGTACCCCTTGCTATGTGTAGAGACGAAAAACACTTTTCGAGTTTTACAATTCTTTATCCATATGAATAAGCAAAATATCAAGTAGCAGGAAGAGAAGCCTGGGAGGCAAATGATTCTTCCAATGAAAATAAAAAGTCGTACTAGAAAAAGACCAACAGTGCGAGAAAGCAATGCCCGTAAACCAAATACTGTGTACTCTCAGATCCTACAACGAATATTCCACATCAGCGTGGCTCGTAATGTACGATGACATTTCGCTTGGCTCTTGTTGAATAATCGATAACTAAGGGAAGCCACAGGAGCTAGTCCCCGGGAATCCAGGCGAGGGAGATAGAGTTAGCGCTTTCACTGCCTCGGGCTCAGCCCACACAACTAACCGGAGGCGATCTCCCAAAAATTACAACCGTCGCCAGATCGTACGATCGATCGAGCCTCACGTTTAGCGAAAGTTGACACTGGAATCGAGTAGTAAGGCACGTCGAATGGATGGGGACGATAAACTAAGACTCCTCAGCCCACCCGCCGGTGGGGGGAGATATGAGATGCTTGATTTGGGATGGGACTAGTATCCAGTAAGTAGTGATTAGCAGGTGGATAGTCTTCGAGGCCTTTCACTCTAAACATACAACTAGACAACGTGAACCCGAAAAGGGAAATGGCCAAGTTTTGAATATGGACCGACTGCTGAGATGCTCTAGTCCTAGCTCATATCGCAGGATGATCTAAGCCTGGAGAATATACTTCGTGGGACGCATTAGGTTCAATACTGCATCATGAAGATCTCGAGCGCGGAATCATGCTGGGAACACACCAGGTCTATCCCAGAGCTGCTATGCACTTCGGAAGTACAATACATACTAGGAATGGTTGGTTGTTAATCCAGACGAGCTATACAAGCTAGTTCCAGTACGAGAGGTACCGGCTCGTGGATCGAGTCATGAGGTACGAGTAGTCGAGCTACTGTACTTTCACCCACGATGAGCTGAAATCAAATCTGAGTGAGGCGCTCTAAAATATTTGTACTT
>JAENRP010000145.1:19877-40352 GCA_024741835.1 Diplocarpon mali | reverse complement strand
AAACGTAACTCCGCATCAATTTCTATCAAGTGAATTTTGAGCTCGGTTTCATTTTGGTTTGTATCATCCACGTTACCCGTCCACTTCACCCGTTCAGACCACATGTTTATACAACCAACTGTATTACCCTCGATGTCGGGCGCTGCGTTGTACGTGAAAGTCAGATTTCGCTGGAAAAAATTAATAATAAATGTTTTTAATCACGCCCTTAAAATGATTCTTGATACAGCGTATTGAGCATCTCGCGGAAATCTAGTGAACACACAGCCAAGCATAACAGGGTTTATGCGACTGCCTTCTTGTAAACTCAACATTGGGCTGGAAATCCCAAGATTCCGTTTAAAATTTCGAGTAAAAGTTTAAATACGAGCTACTATTACTCTGTATCTAATTTTTTCGCTTTTAATATGTTCACTGGTTTCAAACTAGATAATAAAAACGAAAAATGCTATAGTCGGATTAGATACAAGGAGAAAGCTAGTATGAAAAACTCCTTGCAATTCACATTATAATCCTTGACCTTTGCCCGAAATCTTAGATAAGAATCTCCTTTTATACCTTGGTCAAGAAAAACGCTCTTGAAGTCTTAAGCTTAAAGGTTTTCTTGAGGGAGTGCCTTAGGTAAATAGCAGAGCTAAGCAATTGCCTTAGATCTAATTTAACTCTCTTATCTTAGGCTGCAATGAACTCCATACGATTGCGAATATTTACTTAGTTACTTAATAGGCGGCTGTTTAGTCGTCGGCGGCTATCTAACCCTTATAATTTTTATTAACTTGTTTTAGCCTTATATTGTGTCCTTTTTCTGTGCTTGATTTCTTATAAACTACAACCCGCCTTGTTCCTTTAGTTACAAGTATATGTTATAAACGATCCTAGAGTTTGTAAGTAGAGGCCGGAATCAGAGGTTCTTGTAAAGATATATAGAAGAAATTCTCATTGTACGATCAAGAGTGCTTTTATCTAATTTAAAGCTCTTACGAATATGATTTCGTTATTAAAGGGACTTAATCTTAGCTCTATAGACTCTTTCAAAAGCTGGAAGTATGAGACACCGCTAATAGGTGTTGAATCGTCTTCTCCTGATCTAATTTTTGATTTTCGCTTCAATCGACTCTGTATGCAGACAGATTTGAAGAGCTACTTTATACTTATATTCTTTAAAGGTTGACTACCTCTTCTACGAATACCCTCTACTTTCGACCCCCACTCGCGTACTCTGGGATTATTCAAATATGGACCCACGGCTAGAGGAAAGGCTTATTAAAGAATGTAAAGGGGGAAGAGGGGGGTCATAGTATATAAAGAGGAGGAGGAAGAGAAGGAAAAGGATATATTTCAATAATTTCATATATAGTCGATAAGAAGGGTCACGATCGAGAGCCACTGCCGACTAGCAAGACGCTTGATATAAACAAACAAATACCGCTATTAGCGTAAAGGGCTTATCTTAGAATAGAGAATCTAAGGCGACTCTATTTATTAAGGCACTTTTCGAGAACGTACTTGCCTGAGACCTAAAGGGAATAACTACCGACTAAGGTATAGGTTGGACTCTTATTTAAGTAATCGGGAATCACAGGTATAATAGGCTGAATAGTAAAAATATAAAGAGTTTTTGGGCTAGTTTTCTCCTTGCATATAAATCCGACTATAGCGCTTCCCGCTTACGCTGCATAGTTTAGAGCTAATATAGCATATTAATGGAGAAAATATAAAAAAATTAAAAAAGGTTGACAGCTGAGCTCTGTTTTCCTAGCGTTTTCAGTTCTACGTAGACGTCTATATAGGACTTTTACAGAACTTCTCGAGGTCTTCAAAGCAGTGTATGAGTGCTTACATACTCCTTTTGTATTGCAGACCAAATACAGAAACAACGGAATTCTGCAAATGAAGTACCAGTATTAGGGATTATAATGTATGTAAGTACTTATAAAATCGCTGCTTGTGGATCACACTTCGTAGCCAAGGCAGTATTATAGTTTTACTTCCTTTTTCTCCGCAGGCGCAGGCGGGGGACAAAAGAACCCATATATAATACTCCACAGCATTTCCAAATATAAAGCCGATTAGCATGGCTAAATCATAACCCGATGCATAATCTACTGTCATCGAAGCCCCTCGCCCCCTTCCTCCCACTTTTACTATTTCTTAAGGTCTGAAGCCTCCGGATATTGTTTTGAATAGCTAGAACTAATCCTTTCTCGTCGGTTCTACAAGGCTTTTTGATCCACTGCCTGCGGAGAAAAAGAAGAAAAAAAGAAGTACGGCGTTTAGCATTTGTACTTTGATCTACCGTCTGCGGAAAAGACAAAAGTCAAGTACCTTTAGTACTTCTGCGGATGATAAAACAGCGCCACAGATATACTCACTATGGTTTTCAAGAATTGAAGATTGGTTTTCAAGCTTTCGCAAAACTCTCGCTGGAATTTCAATACAGCGCAGGGAAACTGAGCAGGAAAACCCTTGAATAACTTAGACAAGAAGGGCTAGCGAATCTCAATTGTCAATTCTCCTAATTGCCAGCATAAAATATACCAACGTCTTAACAAGGGTTTTTCCTGAAATGCAGAAAGCTGCAGGACGAGTCTGATGCTTGAAAAGTTGGTGTTACGGTCACGTTCTACAGTCACGTTTAGACACGTGCAATCAGTGATGACGGGAAGATGGGAGGCAAGGAGGAAGGGAGTGCGCCTTCCCTTGCCGAAAGAAGGAGCGGTGAGCTCAGCGGTGAAAAAAGCGGCCGCATCAGGTGCGCGCAAGTGGATGGGCACTTTCCTCTATTTAGACCACTAGAGCTGCCTCCTCTCTTCAACTTTTCTTCTACCTACATACCTACCCTTTGGAACAATACAACTCGCTCCCCTTCCATTCTTATACTCTTGAAGACCAGCCGTAATTGTTTGGGTAATCTTGGAATTGACAGGGAAGACTATGACTGGCTTAAAAACTTGCAAGCTCTACTTCTTCCTAAAAAACTTTCTTGAGAGCTCGACAAGCGGTAAAACGGATTTATTTCAACTCGAATCTAAATAATCATTGCTAGAGCAAAGAAAGCTGTTATTATTGGGTGGAAATATCGGTAGCTTTCTATGTCCAAGATACTTCGTACTATAGGTAATTATTCCATGATTCTAGGCCGTACACTCTAGATACTTGGCAATGCCGCTTTTATTATTTACCTCAGTATTTTATGTACGCTCCCTTAGCCTTAATCATGCGTATTAAGCCTTGTCTAGAGTAAGATCAGAGTGAAAAGCAATCTTGTCCTGAGTAAAACCAGCGTTAAAATAAAGCGTATAATAGCATAATCGTTTGTCCTAAGAAGTATATTCTAGAGTCTTTAGCGTAGGTATATTGAGTATAGGTTCTATAACCAGAACATTGATTTTCAGTGTAAAAAGCGGCGAATTAGCATTATTGTATCATTGGTGGTACCGCTTAGTACGGTAGCTAAAACAAAAATTCACTGAATGAATATATCTATTCATATTATTATAATTCACAACTATAATTCATAACTATAATTCATAACTATAATTCATAACTATAATTCATAACTATAATTCATAACTATAATTCATAACTATAATTCATAACTATAATTCATAACTATAATTCATAACTATAATTCATAACTATAATTCATAACTATAATTCATAACTATAATTCATAACTATAATTCATAACTATAATATGTACTATTGCAGACACTCTCTGGTTTTAGTATTCCAAAACAGTCGAAAGCTGGGGTTGGGAGACGATGACTCAACACGCGTACGCGGTGTCTCCTACGGACCTGCAGATTGCTTTAAAAGAGTCTGCAAAGCCAAGATTAGTTCTTTTCGACTACGTAATGAATAAACCCTATCGAATAAAGCTAGAAACTTTAGAAATATCAGAATGAATTTTTTTTTCTTATACTACCTCTTCTACAAATACCCCTTTCTTTCGACCTCCACTTACGTACTCTAGGGTTGTTCAAATTTATACTTACGACTAAAGCAAAGGCTTAATAAAGGATATAGAGGGGAAAAAGGAAAGCTATAGTATATAAGGAGGAGGATATAGAAAAGGAAAGGGATATCTTTTAATAATTTTCTATAAAGTTAATAAAAAGGGTTATAACTAAAAGCCGCCGCCGACTAATAAGACGCTTGATATGATCAAATAAATAGCCGCTATTCACTAGAAGAGCTTATATTAGAATAAGAACCTAAGGCGAATCTATTTGTTAAGGCACCTTTTAAGAAATACTCTCGCCTAAGTCTTAAAGGGAATAACTATCAACTAAGGTATAGATTAGACTTATGTCTAAAAATTCGGGAAGCATAAGCACAATAGGCTGAATCTTAATCGCAAGGAGCTTTCCTTATACCTAAACCGAATATTGCGTTTGCCGCTTATGGTGTATACTTAGTACATGCCCGAAATAATGTACAATTGCTGTCTGTGCGTAGTTCTACCGGTTTCCATTAATAGGGCTTATATACAGGGGGTATAGCTAATGATTTATCTATAACGATTCGCCGCTTTTTGCATTGAAAATCAACGCTTTCAATATGGATTCTTTATTTAGTATACCGACTTTAAAGACACCTATAAAACAGTCCTCTTATAACGAACGAGTACGCTATCAGACTCTTTATTTTGATGCTAGTTGGACTTACGATTAGATCGCCCTTCAATTAAACCTTACTCGACGTCAAGTTCAGTACGCTCTATAGACTCGATTGACTCCTCAACATTATCTTCGAGGCTGTAAAGCTTACTTAAATACTCTATAACGAAAACACCTTATTCAATAGGTTATAGCCTTGAGAGCAAATCGACGTACTCCTTAGGCTGATATTCCTTCGATTCTTCATTGGAACGTCGGCTTCTATGCTATTTGTATAGCTTTTAAGAAGGAAGGCTTCGTTCGACGAATTGCTTATCGAAAACCAGTCCTTACGTATACGAATCAGATCTCTCGACTTCAATAGGCTATTGAGCACAAGGATTAGACTAAAGAGCAATGGTTTTCAGTCTTATAGAGTGATAAAACGTAGGTTAATCCTAGGAAACATACGAAGGAATGGATCATACGAGAAATCGGGTCTTAAGAAGAATATCACCCTAATTGTGTCGAAGATCGATATCAAAGGAAGATCAGATAGATGTTTTAGGGAATAATATTAGGGAAATACGGTCGGCATTAAGGGTTATTCTAGGAAAAGGATTGGGAAATAATAAATGAAGGTTTGTACTCTAGAATTATTATCCTAAAGGTTTAAGAGATTCTATAGCAATATCCCGAGCTTGAATTCCAATAAGATAATGCAAAAGGGCATACTTCTAAATATACTTAATCGGTATTTAAAGCAATCGGGATTACCCCTATCTTTTAGCCTGCGAATTCTCCTGATTTAAACCCAATTGAGACAGTATAGGATGAAATGAAAGATTATATTAAAGGTAAATATCCAAAGGTTCATCGATCCTATAAGAGACTATATAAAGCTATAAAAGAAGCGTGGGAATCGATAACAATTGAAAAGATTAGAGAATTAATTAGGGAAATGCTAAAGAGATATAAAGCTATGATCGCAGCAGGAGGAGGCCATACAAAATATTAAGGAAATTGTAAAAGCAGCATTGCCAAGTATCTAGTGTGTATGGCCTAGAATTGTACATTATTTACCTATAGTACGAAGTAGTATAGAACTAATATATCTATATTCACTTTTATCAGTAGGCTACAAAAGTGGGCAGATCAATTATATAGACTTTGGCAGGCCAAAAGCTTAATTACTCCTAGGAATCATACATCCACATTTACAGCCTATTGAAAGAAGTGAGTGTCTATATTAGTATTCCCTACGGGGCAATATACAAAGTAAAAGCTCATCTAAAAATATCTCTTTCGGACTGCTGTAACAGGGTTTCAGGTGCGTTTGCAAGGCTAGGTTCACCATCATATGGGGTATGTCTGTCTTGCAACTACCGTAGTAAGTAGAACTGAAGCTGATGAACTCATTAGCCACTACCTAAGTAAACAAGCATATACTTCGTATAAGGAATAAAGATCAAAGGTTGACGCATGTGCGCGCTGTATACTTAGCAATTCTGCTTTTATTATTTACTCAGGTATTTTACATAGCCTCCTCTAGCTGCGATTACTATATAGTTTAGGTAGTCAAAGCGGCATATTCACATATTAAAATCGTTAGTAGTATCCCCTAGCATAATCCCTTTCAAACCGAATCTTCTCGCACTGCGCTTTGACGCCAGGTCTCTGATCTTTTAGGCATGTACCATAGTAGACTCTTGACATACAGCGTCTGAAAATAAGGAGGATATCAAGTAATGCCGCCAGTAATATGTAGTTGCAAAAAGAAAAAAAGAACAGTAGACATTCATAGGCATAGAGCAAAATATATGCACGTCAAACACATATTCGGTTTGAGGGGGCCTTTGCGCGCTTTCTGAAGGGTTGTCTATCTGCTCTGCCCTCCTTTATCTGCGGTGCCCTGACTGTAGCGTAAGCGGGGTTATCCTCATGCTTGGTTTTCTAAGGGGCCGGGGGGCATGAGGTACCTCACCAACTACGTACACAGTATTGTACTCCATTCCTTTTCGGAAGCACTACCTGTATGGGTTATTTAATTGCACTGATCTACAACGAATATTACTGGAACTTGAGGGGGCACTGCTGGGGTGGATCTCTACAGTAGCTCGGCCTTCGGTAACAACGTAACTGAGAGAGTGACTTGCTATTTTTATTTACTTAGTAGACACTATCGTTTAAACCTCACTGATTAGCTCCCCATAAGCGAGTAGAGTAAGCTGGGTCATTGAAACTTCAAAGTCATCAGGAAATCCTTGTCTTGCAGAACATTTTAACCTCCCTCTCTCTCTCATTTTCTCGTGGGGGAGAGGGGCAAGCAAGTTAGCAAGACGATTTGAAAGGAAAAGGATTCCAATCAATTGACTTTTGAGATTCGAACTTCAAAGTGTTCTCTTAGATATCACTGAATAATTGAGGAAAATCGAGTAGCTATTCTCTGTGCTGGAAGGATCAATCGTAGGTTTTTGCCAATCTTGTCAGCGAAATAAAAAAAAGTGGTAGTATGCTGTATGAGTACCATTCCAAGCTCTGCGAGTGTATCCAGCGCATTGTGAATGCAGCCAAACCAGACTCTGATTTGATGCTAAGGATCTTAAGCCGAAGATTGAATGAAATTGTGATATAAAGCTCTGGAATCTTGAAATGGCATCGATCTAGATTTGAGATGCCTCTCAAGTTGTCCATAAAATAAACCTTTTGTTCTCCTCGCAAACCACTATGGTTCAAAACCTACTATACGTATGGACTCATGAATCCTCCACTATTAGGGAGAATAGCCACTCAGGGAAGAGTATCGGATCTTGGCTATTTAATTTAGCCAGCTTCATGACATCATTTTGAAGTTCAAATCTCAAAGGCAGTAATCTTACAAAGTACTCTTCTGAAGCAGTGTCCACGGGCGAGGAAAGAATACTAACATGATTTGCGCAACTCGATATGTTCATAATAACAAGGCTTGGAGACTCGGCTTGCTCAGGACATTTCTGAGTCGACATACCCCTAAGCACATTGTAAATCAGGGAGGTCGGCAGAATTCCGGCCTCACCAAGCACTACCGATTATATTCTGCCGCTTGGTGTTGGCGGTGTGAAAGCATCCCCTTGTAGCTCCGTGCTCCAATCAAGCATGCGCTATGCCCCCCAAATAAACATAGGTAGTAACTTGGGGGCTGCCCAGCACGGAACCCAGACGCAAGATCAAGTTTTCCAATGTCAGGTGATGAGATAAACAAGGGGATGTTTTACACAGCCTTGTCGTC
Source organism: Diplocarpon mali (assembly GCA_024741835.1). NCBI lineage: Eukaryota > Fungi > Ascomycota > Leotiomycetes > Helotiales > Drepanopezizaceae > Diplocarpon > Diplocarpon mali. The sequence continues at coordinate 32,483 of JAENRP010000145.1, read as the reverse complement.
TAACGGAAGTTAGAAGCATAGCTCGTCTATGGGTCTGAGAGGTACAGCGGTTAAGGTATGTATTGATACCTATCAAACGGGGGTCCCTGAACACCGTGCCTCAACACCATGTAATTCATACATATCAGCATAAAAACGAATGAGGAAAAAAATGACCGGAAAATTCCACAAATTTTCCCTGCTTAGCAGCAACACATTTTTCCATTTTTCTTATCTTTACGGTTTGTTTGCAGTGAAAAAGGGTTACTACTTGAAATACAGAGATCAAAACTTGACCGCTGTACTTCGTACAAGATGAAAATAATGTTAGTTTCTCGTCTGTGCGCACTTTGCGGTGATTCTAGAGGGTTCGGGTTTATAAGGTACCTATACAAGGGGTATATCCAATGATAAATGAATATTAATTCGCTGCTTTTAATATTTAGAAATCAAGAGATTCAATATCAGTGATTGAAGCAGAAGGAGGGTATACAAAATACTAAGGGAATCATATAAAGCAGCATTGCCAAGTACCTAGCTTTCATAGGTCTACGCACAGACTAGAATTATACATTATTTACCTATGAAACGAAGTATCTCCGTAAACCCTCTTACTTCATATCACAGTACAGTACTAATGTATACAATACAGCAGTAGAGTATTGTAACCTGTGGGTTGCAACGGGGATATGGGGCGCAGGACGCTTGCCTTAATGAGGCATTATCACAAGGATGCTCTAATACTATAATTCTACTATACCTTGCACCTGCTTTTAGATTCAAGGCATTAAAAATGTGTTATTAAAATCCAGATATGATCTTTTACTCTCCTTACATTTGAAGGCAAATTAGTAAACGCTATGTACCCTCAATATTAAATAATCTATAAATTCCGATAAAGACAAGTTTTTGATGTTTTATTGCCTTCTTAAGTTAGACTTGCTCCAAATTTATCCCTGCATCTGACAGGCTACAATACTTCACCGCCGTACCACAGTATAGAGTTAGTCATTTTTCCTTACTATCGGTGCCTGGACGCCCTAATCTTTCTAACCTTAACCTTATTTTAACCCTAATTCCCTCGCAAGCTCGGGACTCTAATCCTTATCCCTAACCTTTACCTTAAAACGCCAGACACCGTGGCTTGATGACCCAGAAAGCAGCTGTCTAAGGGGCCTGGCGTATGCCGGCTCCAATGGCGTGTAATGATATGTGGGTATCGACTTTGTGATCTACATAGTCCATAGGGAAATAATCTGAGGTTTTCTATCTATGCGCTATACTAGAACTTTCTTTTATACAAGGGTTTCGATAGGAGGTAATTGAAGCTTAAGAATCAATAACAGTTGAGATAATTAGAGATTTGATTAGGGAAATGCCAAATAGATGTAAAGCAGTGATTGACGCAAAAGGTGGCTATATAAAATACTAAGGAATTTAATAAAAGCAATATTGCCAAGAATCTAGTATGCATAGACAGGGAACCTCGGATTATTACACCCTGTACGAAGTAGTATCCCCTCTTTCTCCGCAGACAGTGGATCAAAAGCCCGTTGAAAAGTATGGATTCTGACTGTTAAGAGAAGTAACCGAAAGCGCAGAATCTTGAGAAGCAGGCTACTTTGGTTTTTTTCCCCTGTGATTTTCACAGCCAGTACACAGTGGATCATGCACTGGATAATCTTCTAGCTACTCGGCTTTTGGTATTTTGACTTGAAGTGAGGCATAGGAAATAGTGGATTAGGATTTAAAAGTTTTCTTGATCTATTTGCGAAATGAAAAGTTTCTGGAGTATTCTCTCCCTCTTGACTGTATGGATGTACTCTCCTCGGTTGAAAGTTACTATTCAGTGAGTTTTGACCTATGTATGGCATCTGCGGGGGGAAAAGGAGTGCCAAAAGAACTCCTGTTCGTATCTAGGAGCCCAATGGTATCTTAATTAGTGAAAACGCTCCTATCAATCAGAGAAAATCAGCGCTCCTTGAAAATTAAAGATCTAGAATAGCTAGGTGTCCTTCGACGAGGATCCTTATATGAGGATCTACTGTACCGTATAGCCGGAATCGACCATATGGCGCATCCATACCCTTGTCTTCGACACTGCAAACTACCAACTTACCCAGTAACACAATCCTAGAATTAATCACAATACTTCATACTTTTGAGCTTATTCTTGTTCAATGCATTCAAAAGTGTGACTTTGAAGTTTTACTGCTATCTTTAAAATTTACCGATGTTCGTTGCATCACCAATAATACACTTTCTTCGGCCTTTTATTACGTATGATACCCATCTAGACGCGCGATCTACTGTCTAGGCGCCGTAACTAGTGCAGAATGGAAAAGAGGACTCTGACTGACTCTGGCACTTAGCTTCACTTTTACAGTTTTCCAAAGCTCGGCCAGCAGAGAAATAGGGTTATTTTACCTCAATGCAGATAGAATTTACTATATCCTATGAAGCTACAACTTCGTAACTTCGTACTTCGTACAGGGCGTAATAATCTAAGGTTCCCTATCTGTGTACACTAGATTCTTGGCAATGCTACTTTTATTGAATTCCTTAGTATTTTATATAGCCAACTTTTGCGTCAATCACTGCTCTATATCTATTTGGCATTTCCCTAATCAAATCTCTAATTATCTCAACTATTATTGATTCCTAAACTTCAAATACCCCCTGTCGAAACCCCTGTACAAAAGAAAGTTCTAGTATAGCGCATAGATAGAAAACCTCAGATTATTTCGCCATGGACTAAGTATATGGAGGAACAATCCCTCATTGATAGTCCGTGCGTTGATTCTAAAGGCTTCTTTACAGAGGGCTACATATAAGAGGGTGTATCTAGTGATAAATCAGTACCAGTAACAACATGCTGCTTTATATACTAGCTGTAATTCTTCACACTAGAAACCATGAGAATTGATGTTAAACTAATACCAAGGTCGCGAAACTCGATTGAGACAATACAGTGCCTACCTGCCTTTGCTGCGCATTATCAACGTCTTCTACATCAGAGCCAAGGCATTACTACATCCTGTCTGCTGTCAGCTGTGATCTCAGTGGTTGCTATGCTGAGGTATTATCAACTAGGTAGTACCAGATAAACAGCAGACCAGAGCAAGATCTGTGGGAGCTAAAGTGTTTACGACTTCATTCGCAGGCCAAACACACACTATCTTGGCGTATTGTGCAAGGGTGGATTTCCGGTTGGCTCGCAAGGTTACATATACTTTCATACAGTGTCTGTTCGGCCTGCGACAAAGTAGTATCAGTGACGTCACAATCCTGACTAGCCAGGCGTGCGTCACGTATCGATAGTAGCTTTACTCCTATTATTTATTGGTCGATCTTGCAGAGACTGTAGGTTGAAGCCTACAGATGATTTTTCTACTAGCAAGGAGAGTAGCCACTTGGAGCGTACTTTTACAATTCAATCGATTGAGGTTAGACTCAAGATAGAACTCTGCTCACAAGTCCAGTTCTCACTAGCTGATTATCTATCTAATGCCTCCCCTGGTGCTGCCTATTTAGAATAGTTTTGTTAGATTAACTGCGAAATGTAAATGAGAACTGTAACCAAACTCACCTTTAGAGCATAGTTTTTGGCAATGATTTCAAGGTTTAATTAGTGACTTGGCTTTCTTGTTACCCCCTTGCTCAAGTCGTTATATTCCACTTGTTCGTGATGTGCAGATCAGTGGATTTTGACCCCTGTTGCCGCGAGGAAAATCTAAGAGAGCGCTGCTGGAGTGGACGCACGCTAAGCCTTCTCTGGCAGCATTTGATCACGGGCTAGAGTTAGCTAGGTAAAAGTACTTTACATACAGTAAAGCTTAAGAGTAGAATCCTAAGCGTGGGAAGAAGGGCTGACACCGTACACAGTATAGCTAGAACTAGCTAGGGGGTTCAGGCGGTACTACTATTATGGGTACGTGATACTATGTAACAATAGGCGAGGGCGGAGGGATTTCCCCATTTTTCCCCATTTCTTAAAATTTAATATACTATATTAGTTCTAAGACTATTTCGCACTACAAGACCTCCTATTTTCCTAAGGCTAAGATACATATCCCGTAGGTAGTATACCTTGTCTTTTTTTCCTATTTTACAAGCTTTTATTAATAGTACAGAGCCTTATAGAGCATATTTAAAATAGCACTGAAGGGGTGTCCTATACCTTCATAACATAATCCTTTACTAGCTAGATAAAATCTAGCCATTTGCGAATACTACTTAGTAGGGAAAAGTTAATTAAAGCCCCTAAGTATAGCTTATAAGCCATCTAGTCTAGCATCCATTTTTAAATCATACCTCTAAGCCGCTCTTTCTTCGAATATCCTTGCACTTATAAAGTCGCAGCCTAGCGCTGAAGTAATGTTTTAAAATCATAATATAAAGCTATAATAGCTATAAGATTCAGAGTAAGCCTATCAAATAGCCGCTATCTAGCTTTCGAATATCGCAAAGGGCATAGGAAGCCGCAAGCTCAATCAAATGAATAGCTCTCTAAATAGTGAGCTATACTGATTTATAAATCAGAAAGATAATGGTAGGTTCCGAAGAGTCGGATATTTCAAAAGAGTTAGAAGAGGTTTGTACTTTGGAAACTGGCGTCTTTAATTCAAGCTTATTAAATAGCAAATATTGAATCTAACTAGGCGCTCTATAGCTATTGTATCTTATTTCGTCCTTCTTTTCCTGATTCTCTTCCTATTACTATATCACAAGTATTATTATAGAAAGGGTATCAGTGGTAGATCAATAGTAAAGAACTCTATAAAGGCGGTTATAGCCTTGTTTAAAAAATTTCTGAAGATTATCGTAACTCAATCTCAGCTTTATAGACTTTCCTCTAACAGAGCATAACTATACAATTGACTTATTATCGTAAAAGGAGTTTGCAGGTTCGTAGGGGATACCGCGTTCAGGTGTTGAGTCTTCGTCCTCCGGAGTTTTTCCTTTCCCCCCTTCTTTTTTCCTTCCGAAAAATTGAGTAGTTGTCAAGGCAGATGAATCACGGGGGGTGGCGTAAGGGCGGAGTGCAGGCGGGCGCGTGCCTCGATTGAAGTCTGTTCCTTTGTCCCTCTCCCACCATCCCACACCCGCATCAGATAAAAAAGCCCCAGAGGATCTCCGGCCCGACGGCCACAATCCGATTGCCCCGGCTGGCCTGCGCCACGTCGATTCGAAACTCCGGCAGCCAGACGACGGGACAAAGCACTGGAGCAGAGCAGGGGACAGGGTTTCGAATTTTGAATCCCGACTCTCGAATGTGCGGAGGCTGTCGATGTCGATGTCAATGTCAATGTCAGGCAAGGGAGCTGGAGCTAGGATGGGACAGGGCCAGGGATATTCTCTGGTGCGTATTCGACTCCTCTACTGTCTGCGTTTTCCCCCTCCCGCCCCCCATTACTACTCACAATCTTTCCTCTCGTCGACACGATTCCTCTCCTCATTTTTGATCTCTCTCCCTCTCGCTGATCGTACCAATACTCGGTACTGTACCCTACAAACCCTACGACTCATTTCATCGTCCTATGTGGGTCCAGCCTAGGTCTCCTAACCCCAGTCCCGGTCCCAGTTCCAGTTCCCCAGTATCCGTCTCGGCGTGGTATAAAAGCTTCACTGGCTCTCGGGGCACATTGAACATCGCACTATTCCTCGCACTGCATCTGAATTCCATGGCGGATTCTGTTCACAGGACTTACGGTGTCTAGTTTCCCCCGCCGCTGAATGTCTCCGGAGACATGAACTTTCACACCCCTCGACGACTCTCGCCCATTCCCAACAGCGATGATCATGAATCAGTCTTCGGCGCCGATGTCCAAGACATCCCTTTCTACAGACCTCCAAGACCCGCATCCAGGAAAACTTCCCTCGAGCTGGCCAAGAAACCCCCATATCCTCCACATACTCGAGAGCTCGACGCTTTGATAAGACCCCCATCATCGTCTTCATTGCACGCGCCACAAGTATCCACGTGAGTTCACGCATTGTTCTCCTGCTCGAAAGCTTCATATTTACAAACCCAGCAGTAAGGTAACAGACTTCGGTGAACTTGACTTCGGAGCTTCGTACGAAGCGGAACAGCGATCGCATGAACAGGCACATATCGAAGGATTGCCGAACCGACTAGATTTTGCTGAGCGCCCAGGATCCAGGTCGGAAAGTAAAGCAGATTTCGGCACCAGATTCAATCGCTATGGTAGTGCTGTGCAGGTGCTTTCGTCTCCAACCACCGATGGCTCAGCAGCGCGTTCCCACTCCCTCTCTGACAGATCCTCAAATCACACGAGTGCGACATCCCTCCCCGCACTTCAGCAGAAAGGCGGAGACGAGAATGACCAATTGGAGCCATTAGACGAGGAGGACTTGGACCCGGGCTCTTTCGACCTGGTTGGAACAGCCCCCGAAGGGCTAAAGCAATACTCTCTGGAGGCGAGATCCGAGCAGCTATTCTCCACCGAGCACCTGCAAACCATCTTCAACGATCCAACGCTACTTCTTCGGTTTACGTCATTCTTGAGCTCGCACAGACAGGCGTCTATTCCTATGTTGGTCTACTACCTCGATGCTACCAAGGCGTTAAAGGCTATAAGCTATTCTAATGCAATCGCCGAAGCTCTAGAGCCAATTCCTGGATTCGAGTTCACAGCTACCACTGCCTTGAAGACCATCAACGCTGGACTGGAGGATAAAGCCGAGCAAGCTTTTGCTACCCTTGTTCGAGAAGATCTCCCCGCGTATATTACACATATATACACCCAGACGGTCAGCTTGTCCATTCAGAGGAGAGTTACGGGAACCCTACCGGCAAGTCTCATAGATCAGTCCGAAGGGCTGGCAGAAGTTTTCTGCCTGACAGATGCCTCGAGGCCAGACAACCCGATTGTGTTTGCATCTGAAGGTAGGTTGATACCATCTGGGAGTTTTGACCAAACCCAATATTAACGTCAACTAGCATTCCACAGAACCACGCAATACGGAATGTCCTACGTTCTTGGCCGCAATTGTCGGTTCTTGCAAGGGCCCAAGACGAACCCACATAGCGTTAGAAGGCTGCGGGAAAAGATTAAAGCCGGTGTTGAGAGCTGCGAAGTTTTCCTCAACTAGTGAGTGCAGTGCGTCGTGCGTGACTACTTGCGCTGATAATAACCAACAGTCGACGAGACGGCTCCCCATTCATGAACCTGTTGATGTGCTCCCCACTTCGCGACAGTCGAGGTAACATCAAATACTTCATTGGCGCCCAGGTCGATGTATCTGGTCTGGTCAAGGAATGTTCCGATATGGAGTCCCTACGTCGTCTCATCACAAAGTCTGAGGAAGATCAAGCTCGTGACCCCAATGATGATCTGGAACACGTCGCGAAGGATACTCCTCCAAAAGATGAGTTTCGAGAGCTTAGCGCGATGCTCAACCCCGAGGAGCTTGACACTGTCCGAAGGTGGGGAGGTAAAATGCATAAGGAAGTGGAAGAGGAATCGCAAGATACAAGCTTCAAGGGCGGGAATTGGGCAAAGCCTCGTCTTCTCATACACTGTCCAAGTCCTGAAGGTGGCAGCTTCCCCCACAAACCCTCTCGAATCAGCGGACAGCTCAGTGGCATATATGAAAATTATTTACTCATCCGGCCCTACCCAAGTCTCACAATTCTATTCGCAAGCCCCAGTCTTCGTGTACCAGGGATATTGCAGAGTCCTTTCATGTCCAGGATCGGAGGATCCAACCGTGTCCGTGAGGAGTTGACAAAAGCTCTGGCTGATGGTCGAGGCGTCACTGCAAAGGTCAAATGGGTCTCAAAGAGTGATCACGAGGGGAGGAACAGATGGATTCATTGCACTCCACTCATCGGAATCAATGGCGCAATTGGTGTCTGGATGGTTGTTATCGTCGATGATGAGGCTTCAACATCTCATTCGAAGCGTTTCAAGACGGCACCACCCGTCGACCCGAGGTTCGGCCGTTCCATCCCTACAAACTTCCATGGCGATATCGACTCGCTGCGAGATTTTGCGGTGCTGAAGGGGGATAGAAACCGGGCTGGAAGCCGTGCTGGAAGCACCCGCGACAATTCGAGTATCAACTCCTATCAGAGCAACCACGATTCAAACGGCAGCGCTAGCCCGTATTCTCTAAGGATATAAAATGTTAACCTAGGCGGTAATTTGTCCATACAGCGGCTGTCATTTTCTGCGTTTTGTTTAGAGCCCTTGTAGAAAGGGATGGTCATAGCTTGCGGCGTTGATGGTATGTATATTTATTACAACTCGCAGGACCCAAGAACCTGGTTGTAAGATACTAAAAATTTGTTATCCCTTGGAGGTTTACATGAGCAAAAGTCCATATGTACCATTAGCCAATCTTGCTCGGAATGCTACTATTACACATTCGTCTTTGTTCAGTGCAGGCCATTTGCAATCTATACCCATGCCTACGCCTAAGTTGATCAACAAATGAATAAAATCTAGACTAAGCATTTATTGTATTTATTTTCTTTCTGAACCAGGTGAGCTACTTATTGGTTTGAGTTTTTTATTATATTTGCCAACTTGTCCTATTAGGCACTATTCATTCTGATATACTAGCAACTCTGACATTAACCATTGAACAAGTATGATAATAACGGGTACTAAATGAATAAGAACAACAGAAATCTGAGGCTGCTTTTATCTTATCAAGAAAAGAAAACAATGGCCTTGATCAAAAACACTTTTCCCTCCAAGTTTGTTATTATGATCATACGAAATAAGCATAGTGACTGTTGTGGTATAATGAAAAGCAAAGTAGGTGAAAAAGTATTTCAACCAATATTTTACCAATTTGCTAACTTATTTTACATAATCAAATATCAACTTGTAGAAACTGTAATCATATCATAAATTCTGTGATTTTCTGATCTAATTTCTATCATCGTAATACATGCGGTATATACACTATACAGCGATTCCGATACTGATTAAATTTCTATACTCGTATCTGTGAAAGTTATTAAATTATATACAATAGAGACTTAAATCTAGAATCCAGTCAGTTATTGTACTATTGAGTCTGTTCTGTAGCGAATATCCTATATTATTTATATGCGCACTGATATTACTGTTTATTTTAGAATAAAAATCCCAGTGTCAGGGTAGCTGGTGCATTAAACTTAAATACTTCATCAAACCATTGAAGTAAGTTGTTCTATGATTCATAAACTCTATGCCAGCGACAAGAAAGAGTGGATATAATCATCAGAGAATGGTTTGTGAAAATATCCAGCTATGATAGGGTTAGTTAGATCAGCCTTATAAATATAACAGCTAAACTCAGCTTATCCTATATACCTAGGCTTGGTTAAATATTGACCGCATCTTAACCGGAGCTGAATCAAAGAAAAAAAATGCAGGAGGCTAGAACCCAAACACCTGTATATGGTGCCTTCTGTGAACCTGCAGTGTCACAGCCAACTCTGTTGTTATCCAGCGAGCCAAGATTGGCCTACGGCCAGAACAAGGACTGCGAATCTCTTCCTTGCGATAATCGAAGCTCTCTGTCGATAGGGGTTAAACCAGATTATAATCTATATCTCCTAGGACCTATCTTCGCAACCGATCGATTATTCTCCTTTTCCCAGTGGGCTGCAAATCCGCTCGAGAGAGCTTTCCACCGCAGGGAGGATTTAGCTACTTCCATAGCACACAGTAGAGCTAACGATAGTGAGAGCGATACTCATTTCCGAAAGCCGAAACAGGATTCTCACTCTGCGTATGTACTACGATCAATGTGTACTTCTAACTGATTCTGCAAAGTGGGTATTGAAACCTGCAAAGGGATGGTGGTTTAGTACTGTCCCCTGTCCACAAGAAGGCCCCTGGTCAATTGTTCTCTACACTTTATACTTCTTTTGATAATTAGTATAAACTAGTAAGATTAAATAATTCTTAACTAGTCTGCAGTCTATTAGCGGGTATTTTTTTCAATATCCTCTTATTACTGTGGTTCTACAAGGAAAAGAGTTTAACACTCAAAAGACAGCACAATACTTGACTGCTGTAGCTCTGTAAAGCTTTGAGATAAATCACAAGTAGCTCAGTATTCAGATTTACCAAGTAGTTTTCAGTGGTCCAGCAAGCTCTATTTTTGAATTTTTTTTGAGAATCTACTCTCTGCACAGCTGTTCTAGTCTTTCAGCAATAAGTGGATTTGCAGCCTACCCCGAAAGGGGAGTGCAGGCTCCATCAGCTACCGCCCTTGTATTTCCGAGCCCGAGGAACTCGGTCTTTCATTATCCTAAACCTTGTGCCGCCTACATTCTAAATACAAATGCAGATCTTTAGGGCTAAAAAACGCTTCTGATATCCGCGGCCGTAAAGGATTGTAATTCTCAAAAGCCTTGCTTCACCTGCCTACTTCTTGGTATAGAATCTGGCTTATGCAGAATATTTAAAAGACTGGACGAGTAGAGAAGGATGCAAAAGGCGAAAATTTGAGGGAGAGAGCACGATGAAAGAGAGTTGTTACTATTCCTCCTTTTACAACTCTATTTGAAGCTATTAAACACAGAGAAAAAGAGTAGCAGAGACAGACTAGCTACGCTTCCCTATATTCCCTGCTCTACACCACTTCTAGTCCCTAATTAGTGGTTATTATCATTAGGCTTTTTTCTTTCTTAATTATTCACTATATGCAGGCTCAAGCGTGACTACAAGAATAGGTTCTTCTGTTCTCTAGCAGTACTCTCTTATGATTTTCAATCTGCCTGGAAATAAATTAAGACTGGGCATATCATATTATTTACGCCAATTCTTTTTCCTTTAAATATTCTATATTAATTCTAAACTATATAGCATAGGTAAGAAACGCTAGAGTCGGATTAGGGACAAGGAGAAAACTACTGTGAAAAACACCTTGCGATTCACTATTTGGTACATTATACCCGTGGCTCTTAATTCTTTAAATAAAAGTCTAACTTATGCCTTAGTCAACAGTCATCCCCTTTAAGTCTTGGGTCAGTATGTTCTTAGAAGGTGCCCCATCTTTATCTTCTCTTCCCAACGCAAGCTTAGTAGAACGCTAACCAATGATCGAGGAGGTTTACTGATATATACTATACACAGATAAACAATAGACCTGTGCTAGAGTCGTGACTAAGTTCCTTTCAGCGTCAAATCTGTCCAGCAGCTTTTCTAAGAAAAACTTATTCTATAATGTATACTTTGTACCAAGGGTAATTGATGTTAGTTTCTCGTCTATGCGTAGACCTATAAATGCTATATACTTGGCAATGCTACTTTATATAATTCCTTTAGTATTATCTTTAAAATAGGTATACTAAATGTAAGCTCTATATTGAATCTCTTGATCTTTAAATACTAAAAGCAGCGAATCAATATTCATTTATCATTGGATATACCCCTTGTATAGGTACCTTATAAACCGAACCCTTTAGAATCACTGCGTAGTGCGCATAGACGAAAAACTAACATTATTTTCAATATGTACGAAGTATTACTATACCACAATATGGTCCACGCTTCCATAGTAATGTGCTTATTCGCAGGCCGATGTTCCTTGAAGAGCCTGCATGGAAGCACATCTAACCTTGCATACGCACGTTCTCCCTCCCTTGGAAACACGCTACTCGTGCTCCCTTTTTCTGCAGGCTGCAAATGTGGACCTGTGACTCCTGGCGGTAGGTGGGTTTTTGACTAGCCAGAGTCTATGCAATCAGTATACCTGCATGCAATCCACTGGAAAAAAGTGAGTGGGGTCATGTGGTGTTACTTTGGCCTGCGACGAGTTCGAGTAAGCAAAAATCTTTATTTCAGGGGCTTTCATATAACCACATCCGCTACCGAAAATTAGCCGATACCAATGGTGATGCCCATTCCCTTATGAATTCCCTTCGGCCCGTGCTCCTTTATTATTTATTTGATATATCATTCTGCGAAAGCACGTAGCAAGATCTCCGGAATGGTGTAGTGGCTAGCATTTCTGCCTCTCATCTCGTCATCTGAAGCGAGAGAACGCAGGAGACCGGGGTTCAATTCCCCGTTCCGGAATCCGAAATCTCCTCAAGTTTTATTGTTATTTTGTCCACTGAGAGCATACTTCCATCGGTGAAAGGTCTTTTTTGATTTTCCTCCCTAATCTTTTTAGGTGGCTCTTCAGGCTCAATCACTAACTAGACTTTAAGAAATAGGGCTCGTTTAGATGAACTCCCTAATGCTCTGTCTCGCGTCCTTGTCTCCTACCTCTTTCTTTCTTTCACGTTCTTTTCAAACCCAAAGCAAAATATCTATCTATCTATCTATCTACATCATATCATAGGCAGCCATTGCGTAAAACGCTAAGGGCATAAATAAACAATAACATTTCTTGAATACTCACATTTTTTTCGCATGCTTTGATATGTGTATATATACATATATATATTTATTTATGTGTGTGTACGTGTATGCATGTATGGAGAGATCCAGAGCAGCAGAAATTCCTGCAGGGAAGAAATCTACTCAGAATAATAACCGGAAGCTGAGAATGTTGAGGAGTATTAAAAGTGGGCTGTTTTCTTCTTTCTTTTTTCCTGCTTTCCCGAGCAGGATTGCGCATCCGATAGCTTTTTTACTTACTACTAGGCTT